>JAHWFO010027632.1:871098-893870 GCA_023313115.1 Rhysida immarginata | reverse complement strand
TTTTTTTGTGGGTTTATTGTGTAGAGATGCAGCTGTTTTGTTACGTACTAGATTGAAGTTCACAGGTACTTCGACCGAATTGAGCAAACCCTCTGCTTCACCCTTCACAAGTCCCTCAATCATTGTTGGTTTAAGGATTTCTGATACACTTCTCGTTAACGTGATGCCTTTCACTTTTAGTTCATGAGAACCATCCGAGAAGTGTAGACAGTAATTCTTAGCCCCGGCAACAACCAGTTTCTCAATGTGTACGTTTGATCCGTGTTTTTGAGCAACTTCGTCAACCAGATCACCTAGATTATGGCCTCTCGGTAGTAAATTAACGTCTTTTGGTTCAAGGTAAATGGCCGAATCTGTGTCACAATAAAGAGCCCTCACACCCAAAACTTTTAAAATATTATATAATTCTAACCGGCCATAAGACAAATGAGGCGATAACAACATTTCCCTTTAAATGAGTGGTTGGATGAGTTGTTTTATACGCCATTAAGATAATGTCCTCGTTTACGATATCGAGATCTGTCGCTTCAATCGAAGGGGTGTTAAAAAGTTTATAGTATTCAGCGAAACTATCAACAAAAACTGTTTGTTGTTGTTTTGCTGTGTTCAGTCCAAGAAAACCCCATGCGTTATTTAGAGAAAGCTTACATATACTACGTAAACCGGGATTTTTTTCAAACTTTGACGGGTTTAGTACGATGCCTTCCTTTTCGTACACATCTTTCAAAAAGGCATCTCGCTCGGCTTGAGTGTTGGCATATGGAGGCCAATCCGAGGCTTTGATTTTACCCCCGATAAAGGTGTTGACGTATTCACTGAAAAAATGTTTTTCCCCTGTATCCTAATTGTATACAAATTATTTGTCATAGTGCCATACCTCATAAATTTTCACAATGGTATAACCTTCTTCTAATGCCTTATAAAACTCGGGGGTGGGCCAGGCCGCAGTCAAGGCCCGTTCAACATCTGTGTGAGGACATAATTTTTTCAACTGTGCTTCAACACATGTGCGACAAAGGGGAAAATACAATAGGTTGTTACAATGATAAGGTAACACAGTATGAATAAGTTCTTAGGCGGGAGCACTATTGCTTTGTTCAAACCAAAGTATGCAAACAGTTTATGAGTAAAACCTGTTTTGATCACGATAGGGTGGCCTTTTGGATAATTCTGTCTGTTATTTACTGTGGGATATAACGATGTAAAATCCAGATATGTAAGTCGTTCTGTTTCAGACGCCTCTGTAATACCGGCTGTGAAATTTTCAGTGCGACCGCCATAAAATCCCTCACGGGGTGAAATGAACGTCTCTGGTCCGAATTGTAGCGTTTCACAAAAATGTTTTAATTCGCTATCACGTTTTAACAAATCAGAAAATTCGCATTCTCATAATGTTTTGAACGTGTGATCGGGTAGTTCTTTTTTTAAAAACTCCATACGTTCGAGGGTGCACTGAAAATTTTCTGCATTCGTAAGTCGGTTCTCAACACTACGGCTTGTGGCAAACGTGCATTTAGGACATGAATGGTAATAACACCCGTAAAATTCATAAACTATCTTTTTGCTTTCACACCAACCATCCAGAAGATATGGACCAATGCGTTTCTCAGGTCCATTCAGTGCTGAAATGATTTGATCATGCGGCAACTTTGATTGCTCCCAAGCTAGGCATTGTAAGGCTTTTTTGCTTTGCCTGTTACGCATTGAGTAACCTAATGGCGGTATCACACCCATTGAATAAGCATCGAGAAATTTTTCCCTAAGCACTCTGTTTGAGAAACCTGCGATGGTCACATCACGCCCTAAAAAAGGGTTAAAACCCGTGAAAGACTCCATGATAGTGGCAAATTTCAGACAGCCCTCACGTAGTAGCACAACATCACTAAGACAATACTGTGTTAGTTCGTGTATCATATTCCATTTCTCACCGACGCGTAACTTCTCCGTCTTGTACCAAAGTACAAACTCTTTATACACGGATTCTTTCATCTCGTCAGGTGAGTACAACTCCATTTCAGGTAAGACACCCTCGTAATGTAGAGTTTTGTTCAGTAGTGCAAACGGAAAGAAACCTTTCTTATGCTCGTCGATACCAAAGGCGCGTGGGAAATCACGCAGAGGTAGTGTTATAAAGGATAATGAATCGAGAAAACGCCTCATTATCCGGATAATGAGAAAAGGATAATGAAACGATATTGTTTAACCTCTAACAATAACACCTTTGTACCACGGTAAATCACGTTAGGTTTGATGCCTTGTTCAAATAAATATTTCATCAGAAAAATATTTTCAAAGCCAGCTAAATAATGAGCTAATATAATTGAATTCTCGAAGGTTTGTTGATGGTTTTTAATTTTACCCAAATTCGCTGGTTTTGCAAACAAAAAACTCAGGAACTCAGAAATGCATGTATCTCCATAGAACACCCGTTCAATGTAAGTACCTGAGTCATCGGGATAACTAAGCGCTACAAGCACAGGTAATAATTCACCCGTGTCGATCACTTTCGTTTCCACGTCAAAGTATAGGAGTTTCGGGTGTTTTGCATTGTGTTGTTTTGCTTTCCCAATGTTTATACGCTCCTTACCTGTAAGCACGTAACAAAGACCTCCTTCATGGCTACCATTACAACGGTTGCAATGTTTCGGATCACAATGGTGATTTTTTTTCACTTCATAAATCTTTTTACATACAGTACATCTGTGATATGCATCACAGGGTTTGTTACAAATGGATGGGTCTCGATGTACCCTATAACAAGCCTCCCCTTTGAAGAAACGATTGCATTTATCACAGCACACGTAAGTACATTTGACACCTCGCGTATGTTGACCACCACATAGGTTACACCGGCCTCCACACAAATGAAGTTTTTTGTCTTTGGAGCAGTGAAAAAGGACACCGCAACGCTCACTAAAACCTCTTTTCTTGTAAAATCCTTGTAAATTTGTGATCACGTCATAGTGGTTCCCGGTACGTATAAGATGTAACGTATGCTTAGGTCTTGGGTTCAGAAATTGAGAGGGGTAAAACAATTCCTGAATGTTTGTACAGGTATGCACAACAATCTCATACTCAGGTGCCAGTATTGGTTGAAATTTCTCTAAACTATCGATTGTACCAGGCTGAGCGAGGTCTACACCAGCCCGGGCGCACAAGTTCAAGGCTTTATTTAGCTGACGACAGCTAGGTGGTTTTCTAATAACATTATAAACTTTTGTATACTGCTTGATTAATTCCTCCTTACCTTGTTTACGGGCAGCACACATTTCAGCATGAGCAATCGCAACGACTAGAGCTCTAGGGAGACAATAAACATCAAAGTTTTTGATCACCACAACAGATGATTTCCTTGCGAGATGGTCTGACACTAATACAGTTTTACGATCAGTTGTACCCGTGGCTGGTATGGGTTTTTGTAGAAGCACAACATGGATATCCAACAACTCATCCATCATCAATCCCTGACGTGATTGATCCAAGGCCTGTATTGCATCAAACAACATCTTACTACTGAAACTACTGACCTTACCAAAACGTAAATTTACAGGATCATTTAAAGAGGGGGCCCGTATACAAATTCTCGCATGGTCATAGACTGGGTTGTTATTCTTTAATATACGCTCAAAAACCTGGTCAAAAATTAACATTAACACAGAGGGAACTTCTGCTATTGCTAGTCTTTTCATTCCTTGAAACGTCAATACATATGTGGTAGTTTTAACTTTATATTTACGGGAATACGCGGAGCCACGTTCATGCAACGTATAAAAAGCTCCTAGGTCTGAGTTTACTGAATGCTCACTGTGATTAACACCAGGGATTGATAAGGGGTGGTCCGTAGGCGTTGATTGAGTATTAGACCTGGTTATACCAACAATTGGTTCTGCTAACCTGATAATTGAGTGCGCACGGGATGGGTTTGATATTGGGGTATTTACAGATTTCTTAGTAAAATGCGTTTGTTGAGCTGCGGAGGTCGTAGGTTTGTCTGTATTAAAAACAGTGTTGGTCTGAGCTACAAACCCCTTATGCTGGTCATCGGGTGTTGATGTAACAGGTGTCACACCTCTACCTCTTTGATACTTGAGGGAAAGCTTACGCCTCTTCATACGCCAATCAGGCTGAGGTACACACGTACTTTTACGGGTTTGTGAACCCTCGGGACAACCGGTTAAAGACCTCTGTACTGATGGCCCGGGTTGGTTTGATGGTAAACAAGGCAATGGAGTTTGAGGTGGTTTTTTTATTGGTGCGCCTGGTTTGCGTAAACGCATAGAGCTTTCAGCAGTCTCATCATTTGTCTGTGTCCTGAGACCCTGAACAGGTTGAGGTTGTAGGTTATTTGCTGGGTTCAAACAAAGATTGAGTGGTTGACTCTGGGTTAAATTATAATTAAACAAACATAAATCTAATGCTTGGTCTTGCGTTGCCTGTGAATGTACCTCAGACCCCGAATCAGTTCTTAATTGATCACGCACACATAAATTTAATGGTGTGTCAGCCATTAGGTTTAAATTTAAAAAAAAAAATTACCCAGTAAAAAAAAAAAGTAAAAACACCCACTCAGTAAATAAACAAGTCAAAGTTGATTTATGAACTAAAATGTAAATGGTACCATTTAAAAAAATTTCAAAACAGTGTATATAGAGTTAAAAAAGTTAAATGTTATTTTTTTTTTTTTTTTTTATAAACCCAAAATGTGATTTATTAAAAACCCAAAATGTAAATGCAACCATTTAAGTACAAGCAACATAGTAAAAACTTGAAAAAAGCAATTAAATAATTTTTAAAAGGAACCAATTTTAAAAACAACCTGAATTTAAAAACACCCACTCAGTAAATAAACAAGCTAAAGTTGATTTATGAACAAAAATGTAAATGGTACCATTTAAAAAAATTTCAAAACAGTGTATATAGAGTGAAAAAAGTTTTTTAAATGAATCCAGAAAGACTACAGGTTGTAACAAATTAAATTACTGTTGTACGACAGGTAAAAAACAAGGGGTATAAACGAAAGACTATATAGCTCTCGGGTAAAGTTAATGAAAGAGATCTCTCGTTGTTAGTACCACGATTTTTGTAAACAAAAACTCGTATCACACCCTTATGAAAGATACAATTCACTGTAATCTTAATATACTGGTTGATTTCAAAAACTTTTTCGCGTATAGCACAAATTGAGTCTGGTGGTATGTTGTTTTTCTCAAGTTTACAAATGGTAACTAACTCAGCAAAGTACAACAGTATTGGGCGAAATTCTACTGTTTTCATACAAATAGTATTAATCGTTCTTTTGTTCCTAGACAATGACAAAAAGTGTGTGCCATCCGATTGTTTTTCGAGCAGTGCAAAACTCAATTTTGTTGTAGTACGATGACTAGCCAGCTCGATAAACTAAAAGGTATTGGGTAAAAAAAACAAAAAAAAAACAAACTTAAACAAGTGGCCAGAGAAAATTGAAAAACACACATACACACACACACACACACACACACACACACACACACACACACTCATTTTAACTTGTTAGGAGACAGCAGCAACAACTCACATAATGACCTGAGGTCAGTACTTCTGAATCAGGAAAAAATGTTACTGACTATTGACATAGAGCTTCTTGTGATTAGATTTAAAAAAGTGTGGAAAATGTATACGCATCAATGCGAAAAACTTGTATTCCCAGGCATCCTCTTCATCATTAATTAGATGAGATTTCACCATGTAGTCTGATGGTGTGACAAAAAGATGGCCCATTTTAACACATACGTTCGGTAATGGTTGAATTAGATTATAGGCTTTGCAAAATATATGATACGAGTCAGGTAAATCAACCTTTAATAAGGATTGTTGGATTTCGTAGGCAAAAGTTTCGAGACCTTCCATTTCACTCAAACTAGATAACGTATGACTCGTGATACCACCCCGGCCATATTTTGCAACTGTTGTTTGATACTGGAAAAAAGAAACATAGGGACATCCTTTATAGTAAGTGCTACTCGGCAATACGTATTCCAACAAACGTGTTGTAAGACAACGTTTGTTATTGAGTACTTTCACATAAAGCTTCACCTGAACATAAGCAAAAACGCTCTCACAAGTTTTTAATTCTGCAAGCAAACAATCAAGTTTTGATTGAGCCGCCTCTCTACAATTTTCAACCAGTTTGTAATCAGGGCTCCGTTTAAAGAGGCTGTTATCCGTAAGATCTTTTAAGCCCTGCTTATAAAACCCGAAGCGTTTAATACATTTTTTCAATACGTTAACTCGTATAGTGTAGACATAGCGCTGGTGTTCAGTTTTGTCATTGTTGAACTAAAGAGAAAGAGAGGATACACACCATTCAGAGATTGAATACACGAATGCTGCGTTGAAATGTAAGGAAAAAATATTTACCAGTTTTGATGGATTTCGGCCAACCACCTTGTCGGCACGTATATTATAAGTTGGGTTTGCGAATTCAGAACCGGAATCGTCCTCTATATCAGCGGGTTCATTCGTACACAATGGAGCAAACAGGTCATCCAACGTCGGTTTATTGCCCTTGTTCCCTAATGATTCTACAGCTGACTGTGTGTCTTCTACTATCGGTGCATGGGTTGACGGAGACGGACTACGATGACGTTTGATTGGTGTGACACATCGAGGTATGGGGCTTCCCGTAATTGTCGTATAATGGAATGGTTTACGACGCTAAAACAATAAAAAACATATCATTAGCCAATGCCATCACAAGTAAAAATAAATAAATTCCTAGCTCCTATTCAACAAGAAGAACTTAAGCAACATGAAAGTGTTTTTATAAAGCACGCAAAACATGTATATATATTTTTTTTATAATCACCTGTGACACACGGATAAATTCCCCGGCCTCGACTGATGGCTTAGAATTTGGAGAGGAACCACAAGAGGCCACCGTAGAATCGCTGTTTACCTGAAAAGCGAAAAAATACAAGTCCGGGAATCAAAAAAAAAAAAAAAATTAATTATGGTAAACCAATAAAAGAAACAACCCAAACGACCGCAAATACGAGTAACCGATGTAAAGAAGAAGTTTATGAAATAAAATGTTTCACAAACTCGTCCATTTATTCCAGATAGTAAATTATGAAGTATATATTTCATGAAACTTGTTTAAAAGAAAAATAATTATATACTCCACAGTATCAATTTTTATATACTGCATGACCAGCTGTTTTGCACCCTTTTTAAAAGAAGAAATTAAAACATAATAAATTCAAATGGTCAAAAATTCAGTAACAGGAAATACGGCTGAACTATTTCAAGGTCTGAACACAAATTTATTCGTAATGAAAAATAATAAAAATAACTTCAAATAATAAGGGGTACTTGAAACAGAAATTTTTTTTTTAAAAATAATTTTATCGAATACTTTCGGGAAGCATCGATAATTTTTATCGAATATTTTTTTGGGAAAAACATCGATAATTGTTATCGAATATTTTTGGGAAAAACATCGATAATTTTTATCGAATATTTTTGGGAAAAACATCGATAATTTTTTATCGAATGTTTCCTGCAAATTGCGCAGTACCACCGTTATCTTCCGTCGTTACTTTTATAGGCTTACCATCAACTTAAATAAAAATAATTACCAGGTCTGGTGATGAAAGAGAACGATAGAATCCAGGTCTCAGTGAAAACACAGGTGAAATAGAAGTGTTTTGAAGATCTGGTGTATTCTGTGATGCCACTAGGTATAGGGAGATAGGCCGATAAACTATTTTAGCTTTTAGACAAAGAAAAAGTCCCACCGCAATATTAAGAAAACGTGTAGGAAAAAAAAAAAAAAGCAACAATTTTCACTTACTTCTTATTATTACACAGGGTACTTGTCTCAAACGTTAGTTTTAGAGGGCGAATAGAAAACGCAAGGGCGGGACACAATGAAACAAAGCACGTGCCCAGAAAACTAAGAGATAAGAAAAACGAATTAACATCGTGGACGAACAACTTAAGCGCTGTTAATAGTAAATTGTAATAAAAACAATAACAAAATAAAAACACAAATAGTCACCTGTATTAATCAATAGAGTATCAGCCTCTCAAACAAATTAAAAACAGCTGAGGAAAGCTGTACAAAACAAAGAAACGATAGCGGTAATTAAACTCTCGTAAATTAAGAAGTGACTTAAGAAAAACGAATAGATTCATTTTGTAAGAAAATAAAAAATAAATATATATACTTACAGGGAATCGCTGAAGCTGAATGGTGTTGAAATCAAAGATTCAAAGAACGAAATCGTAAAGAAACAAAAAGACGCACTTAATGGCCAACTTTTTACGAGAAATGAACAAGGAATGAAAACATCACATGGCTGCTGACAAACAATGACAGAGGGTATTAATCAAAAATTAACCAATCACGACACAGAAGACGTATTCAAGGTGCATGAGGAAATACACCAATCATCAAATGCAAGACAAACCACAAAGACCTGAGGCAACATGTGACCTAGAAAACAGAAGTAGGCGGTTGGCGTGTCAACACAAAGCCTTTTTTTTTTTTTTTTTTTTTTTTTCCCCACCCCTGAAGGAATGTGAAAAGGAGAGGCAGGAACAGACAAGTAAAAAAACGAAACATTAAATGAAATTATTTTTAAGAAAACCATAAAAAAGGGCAAATAAATACGAAAAATCATTAGAAAATCAAACTGAAGTAAAAACATCAACAAAAATAATAAAACACAAAGGAAAAACATTATAAAATTGAACGGGTTTACTTATGAAAAACGTAAAACTGTGAACTGGATGACTTATGAAAAACGAAAACAAGAATACGTGTTTATTTATTTATTTATTTATTTATTTAGTTTATTTATTAAAAAAACGACAAGTATGAACATTCATTCGATTGGGCGAGAATACATAACATAGCAAAAGTCAAAAGTACAGGATGGCATTTTTAATGTCTATGTCTATTGTGTAGAGGGAAAAAAAAACTTTTTAAAGATTTTATTTCATTTTTTCTTGATTCCACTTTGATAGACAACACAATGTTTTTTAAAAAGACAGTACTTAAAAGAATAGCTTGAAAACGTATATGGAAAAACTGACGTCTGTTGTTGTTATTTGCTTTGGCTGGAAACAGGTGATGCGAATTCTAGTCTTCATTACAAACAGGTAAGAATGAAATCAACCACAGAGATAGAACTAGAGACGCGAAAAACGTCCATTGGGGCATTTGTGTAAAATGTAAAAACAGACCATGCGTAGCAAAATTATGCTGGAAACGCATAGAACTAGGAAAACCACTCAAAAAATTTGCCTTTTCAAGAGAATTCACTTTTGAGAAATCTATCCTATGTACAGATTTCATAAACGTGAAATTTCGCCCGTTTGCAAAATCAATAGAATGAAAAACGCACCCAAAATTAAAACAAGATTACAATGAAAAATTTGAGAGATGGAACAAAAAAAAGAAATTTATTAAAACGAAAAATATATAAATTTATGATTAAGACGTGTTGGGATAGAAAAACAAGTCGCATATTGTAAAATATTGCAACGAAAGATGAAAATGCAGCAGAGATAGAAAGACAAAGAGAACTTTAAACTTATAATGAGCTGACCACGCCTAGTAAAAAAGGAGGATAGCAAAAAAAACCCAAAAATTCAGATTTAAAACAATTCAGAGAAAAAAGTAAAAAAAAAAAAAAAAAAAGAAAAAAACAGAAAGTTTGGTAGGGGGGTCACTGAGAGAGGTCAACGAAACCATAGGTCAAAAGGTCACGGATAGAAGCAACTTTGACCCCAAAAGAACCCTCTAGAAGTTTCTGAAATGGGTTGGAAACCAAGTAACCATCATCATCATCAACATCGCCTAACAGAAGGTTTGGTGGGGTCACTGAGAGAGAGGTCAACGAAACCAAAGGTCAAAAGGTTACAACAAAAAATAACTCTGACCCAAAAAGAACCCTCTAGAAGTTTCTGAAACGGGGTAGAAACCAAGTAAACGTCATCATCGCCATGACAACGTGACGTCAGTGGTTATCGCGGGAAACTTCGTATCTTTTAGACACACACAGAGAGAACTGTCTGCCCAGCAACTATCCACACGCACGCACACGCGCTGACGTCCAAGCTTTGAAAACAAGGAAGGAGCTTAGAAATAGAAGGCGGAGAAATGGAATACGAACGTGAGACAAACCCGGCACAATATTGTAAGTTGAGAGAATCACACATTTTTTTTATTTATTTTATTTATTTATTTTTATCTCATTAACGAAGTATGTCTCTCTCTCTCTCTCTCTCTCTCTCTCTCTCTCTCTCTCTCTTTCTAGTACAAGGCGCTACCGTGACTGCCAATACATTTAAAACGGAGAGTGGTAAGATATACTACCATGAGCTCGCCTTTTGTGCGTTGTACGAGGTACGAAAACTCGATGAACGGACCAAAAGACAGCTGGATATATATGGCTATAGACTCAAGGCCCATTATTCTTTTTTATTACCTGAAGAAAACAAGATAAAATACAGTCAGGGCGATTGGGAACGACTCAGATCCATCAATTACACATTGCCAGGCCGGAAAAATATTTTTTCAGGCCATATACCCTATTCTGCAATACCTGGGATCATAAACCATTGGAAAAGCGTCACTACGCGTTTTTATGCTTACGGTGGACTCCAATGTCTCGTTTTGAGTCAATTACTCGGGGTGGAAGTGAGAAACGCAGAAAGATTATTACCATCCATGGCCGAAAATGCATGGATGAATCCGATATTCCGTAACGGAGCCAATCGAGTCCATTATGAAACACCGAGCGCCGCGTATTCATTAGCTGTGATGATCGAGATTGAACATTTTACCGATGGTAAACCGAAAACATGCGAAAGGGGTACCGAAACAAACTTTACTTCCCCATCTGATGTAAGCAGTGACTCCGACGACTCCGACAACGGCGACGACAACGCCCACGCTGACTATGTTATTGAAGATGGCGACGACGAACTCTTCGAGAGAATTGGAGAAGATGAAATCGACCTAGGACGAACGTGGAGAAACCCAAGCAAAGTACGAAAAGAAGAAAACAAGCAAAACAAAAAATAAAAAATAAAAAATTTGAATAAAGAGTGAAATTTGAATAAAGAATGAAAAATTGAATAAAAGAATGAAAAAAAAGTATGAAAAAAAAAATAAAAATAGGGAGTGACACAGGGTGTTTACATGTGGGGACTTGTGAAACTTGTTTTCACAAGCCCCCACATGTAAACACCTTGTGTCATGCCCGTACAAGTAGGGGCGAAATGACCACACCCCAAATTAAATGGCCAACGCCCAAATTAAAAGGCCAACGCCCAAATTAAAAGGCCAACGCCCAAATTAAAGGGCCAACACCCAAATTAAAAGGCCAACGCCCAAATTAAAGGGCCAATGCCCAAATTAAAGGGCCAATGCCCAAATTAAAAGCCAACGCCCAAATTAAAAGACTAACGCCCAAATTAAAGGGCCAACGCCCAATACCAGGGGAGGGAGGTGGTAGATCACGTGAGGCGCAATCTGCACGCAGATTGGTTGAACGCCTGTGCAGGAATGGGTAGGGGGTGGTGGGGGGTCACATGATGCGAAACCTGCACGCTGATTGGTGGAAAACGAGGATTAATTGGCCACGCCCACCTCATTAATATGCGCCCATTTGGGGATGTTATCTACTACTAATAGCCACTTCGTAATCCCTGCTTTGGAATATCACCATAGAATAAAAGGTAAACCCATTGCTCACTCAAAAACCTTCTTTTTGTCACCAAAATTTATCATCTGTATAACGCATAATATTGACATCAGGTGTAGACTTAAACACACTACTGTTAAGAGTAAATCGTAGTTTAATTAATTTCTAGAAAGTTTGATAATTTGTAATTAAAGATTCGGAGACATCGAAATAAATCCTAAAAGTAAAAGGTCTTCTATCTCAAAATTGATAAAACTATTATTAAAGAAACTGATGATTTTTAGAGCTATTATTGGACTAAACCTACGATCTATTAAGTTAATAAATTCTCAAATCCCTCTCTCATTGGTCGTAAAGGCTACGCCTCCCAGTTGGTTGTGCTACATCTCCTTAAATTCATTTCTTAATATAAATCTTTATTAGTCCTGGGAGAAACACCTAGGCTGAGTCTACCACTCATCCCAGCTGAGATATTTGGTGAGAAGGTACGCTTTGAGTGCTCAACATTTGATCTCCCCTATTTGAACTATTAAGAATTCATTTAAAATTATTAAAAATTCCATCAAACTTATTAACCATCATTTATCGGGGCCCAGGTCGTCACAATTCGAATAGAATTTTTTGACTATTATCAACACCATCTAAATACTAAGTCCCAATGCGTCTTTCCCATCTGTTTAACGTAGAAAGTATGCACGAACTTGGACCTTTTGATTGTTCCCAAGCTAACCATTTTAGAGCTTTCAAACTCTGCCGCAATCTATTAAAGTAACCATAGCATGGAATAATTCCCATAGAGTGCGGAGCCAGATATCGCTCTTTCAGTACACGGTTGCAGAATCTAGCTATAGTGATGTCATTTTGGAAGAGGTTAAGACTTGTAAATTCAATCATGACTTCAGCGAATTTCAAACGTTGATCTCTTAGAAGAATAACATCACTGAGACAAAATGCCTCTAGCTCATCTATGAGACACCAACTGTTACCGACGCACTGTTTTTCTTTACAGTGCCATAAAGCAAATTCTTTATGCAGTGACTCGTTCATCTCCATAGGTTTAAAATATTTCATTCAGGAAGTGAACACTTGTACTCACATGTCGAGAAGTTCAAATGGGAAAAAGCCTTTCTTCCCTCTGTCAATCCAAAGATTCGAGGAAATTCTCGTAATGGTTGCGACCTGCAAAGAGATGTATCCTTGTAATACATAAATTTTAAAGCTCTGTTTGCATTCAAGGGGTTGATGGTTGTAAATTATCACAAACACAGAGATTAAGAGATTGGGTTGAAGCGGAAGCAGAAGAAGAAGTAGTAGAAGACTCAGAAAGTATCTGGTCATAGAGGCACAGATTGAGAGGAATGGAATGTTGAGAGTTTGAAGTAGAAGAGGACATTTTTAAAGTTAGAATAGGAAAGACAAAAAGTAAAAGAGACGAAGATAGAAAAGTAAACAGACTAAGATGGATAAAAGTTTATAGATAATAAAAGAGTGCTGGAAAGATTTTTGCACTTAAAAAAACTCTGTCCATGATAAAGAATGTGCCCTCTCATGCTGCCCAGTGTGGTTTTTATAAGGTAAAAATTGAGTCACCCCTTTATTAAGAATACAATGAATAGTGATGATAGAATTTTGATTTATATGCAACAGGTGTGTGAAAATCTGTTGTACGAATTGTAGAGATGGATATATTTGGAATAAAAGGTGACTCACTTTCAGCTATTTTAAAAAACTCCTCTAATTTGTCAATTATCCTCGGATTTCACCGAGTTTGAAATTAAAGTAGAATTTGTTTTCCTGTTGCGTGAAAAACTTATTAATACTCCCCTGAGTAGTTTTGTTTAAAGTACAAGGTTAATTTTGAATGTCGTAATATGAATAACCAATTCAGTGAACTAAAATGTAAAAGAGACGAAAGAATAGTGTATAGGAAATTAAACATTACAAACGAAATTATGTTTAAGAAGAAAGAAATGAGGGAAATGATTATGCATTAGAGCAAAAAAGCTAATTGTATTATCATCAATTTCTTTTTCTAACATCATTTGCTTATTCGTGTAAAAATCACGTTCATAAAAGTGAAAAAAGCCTGGAATCACTTGAACGTTCTTGGCAGCCCTTAATAAGTGATACTCTGAAAGACCAATTTAGCAGCGAGAACTGCCTGAATAAGTGCTAGCATGGATTCATCAAGGTGTTGAATCTGTTGCGGATGAATAGTAGCCCAGGCTGACAACACAGCATCCCGTAATTGGTCCAGATTGGACAGTAGTGTGGAAAGGCATCAGCTGGTTCTCTGTACTTTATCCCATAAAAGCTCTATTGAGTTGAGATCGCACAGCCGAGCTGGCCACTGAAGCAGGTGGAAATCCGCGTCATGTTCCTTGAACCAGTCCAACACCATTCGAGCACAGTGACGGAGAGCATTGTCCTGCCGAAACTGTCCTTCACAGTCATCATGAATGGGTGCACCTTATCGGCAACAATATTCAGATAGTGCGTCGCCTTCAGGTATGTGTCTATGGATATCAGAGGACCCAGTGTTTCCCAAGAGAAGACACCCTAAACCAGTACTCCTCCTCCACCTGCCTATATGGTTGTCTGCTGACAGGGTGGGTCCATGGCCTCATGCTGTCTTTGCCAGATGTGCAGTCTGCAGTCCACATGGTGAAGTAGGAACCACGATTTGTCTGACCAGGCAACCTTCAGACCCATCCCGTGTCCAGTGGCATGCTTTCCTATTTTGCAGTGACAGCAATGGTACCTGTACTGACCGCTTATTGTTCAACCAAGCTCGGTGCAAGGTGCTCTACACTGTATGCTCCGAAATGGGTTGGGTTGATCCCTCATTATACTGCGGCAATTTATTGGACTGGTCCCATCCTGTTGCTGTGGATGATTCGTGCCACTCACCGTTGGCGTCGTTCAGCCATTAACCTGTTTCAACCGGGGTTCCGTTTGTTGCAGGTTGCTTTTTGACATAACTGACATTCACGGGATTCCCTTGACAGTGTGGCATGGGAAAATCCGAGGAGGTTCATGGTTTGTGAAATGCTCAACTGCACCCATCGAGCTCCAATGATCATACTTCATTCAAAGTTGGTCAAATCCTTAGATTTGCCAATATTCAATCCACTTCTGTTGTTGACTGCAACTTGTGATCCAGTGCATCCCTTTTATATGCCGCTTCCACCTGTTCCATTTTCCATAAGAAGTGTCTCTAATAAATTGGTCGTTCAGTTTTGGTTTGACAAGAAACAAAATGACTATCTGCTGTATTACAATTTGTCAAAAACCTTTTCAACTGCAAGCACGTTCAAATCTTCGGGTTCAAAGAGTTCTGACAACGTTTGGTACCAAATACCAGTACGTTTGAGTTTAGAAATCGTCTTTTCAAACTGAAAACACAAAGAAGAAAAAAGTCTATTGCAAAATCTTGAAGGACCAACATACATGAGAAGATGAAAGTTATGACATTTTTTGTAAGACATCACTTTTCTTGTAAGATATCTCTTCAACATAGGAATGCACTTTATCAAAACAATTTATTTCAGTTAAAATAGAATCCAGCAGCATATCAATGATCAGAACTTTTAAATTAGGACTACATTAAAATAATAACATCATCCGTCAGATCCTGTATTTCATGGGTAAAGGTTCCGAATTCATTAACATTACTATTCAACAAGTTAATACGCATCATATACAGAAAATGTATGCACTTCCCATTTTGGAACTAAGTAAAGAAAAGGAAGAAAAAGAGAAAGAGAAAACACCTTTCAGAGCGTGAAATAAAAAAGAAGTTCAGGGTATATAGTTAAAAAGTATTAATAAGTTTAGCACGCTTTTGAGCAGGACCCACTAGTGTTTGATGCAGTACACCGGATCTTCAGAATCCTTGTCACTACTACCCTCCCCACCATCCGCTGGTTTTGAACTGTCACAAAGAGGTCTTCAAATCTTGGCGGTTCAAACTGATTCGGTTTGAAGCCCTCCCACAATGGTTTGGTAAAACTTTTATACTATGAATATTTAGAAAATGAATAGAAATTATTCTAAAAGTTTAAACACGACTGTAAATCCGATGGAATGACATTAGCAGCCCCAATTCGGATTGAATTGGATGCGATGAAACACGTGAAGTGATAATAAGTATTTTAAACTTTGTGAACGACAAATAAAATTTAGAAAAAGAATTATAACCAAGTGAAATTAAGAACTATAATCAGCTGAAATGAAGAAAATCCCAGTGAAGTATTGTGTTACGTCAGAGGGTCAATGACACCCGTTTCTTAAGCAATATTACTGATGCTTTGTTTTTGTAATAAAGTGTGTATTATCTTCCCGAACTTGGACATTAATGGACAAAAGACAGATTTATTACGACTAGTGGACTTTAATACTTATCATTTTAAGTTGTGAAAGTATTCTGAATAATTATTCCTCATTTTTGTCAAATGGAAACGAGTTCGACTCGTATATATAGTTTGCTTTTAAGGTATAGTGTATTTGTTCGCTGAACAAGCATCTTGTTTAATGTGCAATTAATTATATAGCTTGGAGATTCTGCTATTGATTTATTTGACGCTAGTAGCCTGAACTTCTTACTCATTTACATTATAAAGTGATGTCAAGATAAGATTATACATGCATTAAGAGTTTGTATTTTGTGTTGCTAATTTGATGTCAGAGAGAATCCGAGTTATTTATGTCCAATGTGCTATTACCTGTAGTATGCTTTTGGTTTAAGCATTTGTTGGTGGATAATAATAGTTATAAGCCATTTTTGAAATTTATGAATAAGATGGTTATGCCCTATAGCTATTAAGGATTAGAGCATTTGTTTATCAAATTCAGTTTTGTTATTGTGGTACTATAACAACTGTTTATTTACCTTTTTATTTTAGTCCTGGTTTTACCAGATCACAATTATTTCTTTAATTATTTTGACTTATAATAAACAATTTTTAGTTTCAATTTACAATCCGAGTGCTGTTCCATGCTCTTTAATTTCCACTGCGTACACTTTCATTATTATTTCCATGTGACAGGTAGCCTAGAAAATAACAGATTAGTAGAGAGAAAGATAGAGATTTATTCGATAGAGATTCTACACACTATGTCCAGTAAAACCTAACCGTTTGTAAAGATTGCTTTTGATTTGGGAATTTTTTTTACTTTCCATTTATCATGACGTTTCATATTTTAATATTTCAGAAGCAAGGTTTGGCTCCGAAATGCCAACAGACATTATCTGCTGGATAAACCAACACATCTGTATAATAGTTATCCACTACGCAGAGCCAATTTCAGGCCAACTGACTACATGGGAACTGGTAGCAAAAAATTACTCCCAAATGCAGTCCCGTCAACATTTCCTTCAGTTTCACACATTGGTTAGTTAAATTTTCATAATTCCATTACATCATGAACAGCTTTTTGGCTAAAAAATAATTCATTTGTAAAAACGTTTTGCCCATTAGAAAAATCAAGCGAGAAGGAAGCAGTGGCAATATTTTCAACAGTGATGTCAGAATCACTATCACAACCACCGCCGAAATCACCAGAAAAATCACCTTTTCCGCCATCACTTTTGCCTGGACCATCCCATTTTCCTGAAATATCAAGTTTCCCGCCATCACCATTGCCTGGACCCTCACAATTACAATTGGAAATTCGTCAACCTGGGCCAAGCAGAACTACGCCCATGACCAAGAGAAGAATCTAGCGAATGCAAAGTTCCATTTCAAAATTAAGAATTAAGTGCTTGAGTTCAAAGAGACAGATCAGTTTTCAAAAGCTCTATAAACAAAACACAACGAATTCACTGCAATCATGTCTAAATTATACTCAACAAAACTTAAATTCAAAAACCTTTAAGCTTTTTAGAGCACAATTATTAATTCATCAGAAAAATAAATTTGACTGTAAATGGACTGAAGACGTGAAACAGTTTGCGCTAAATCTTTATTTGCATAGTCCACGAACTTACAGATTATGCACAAAGTTTTTGGAGCTGCCAGCAGTGCGTTCTTTGCAGCGATGGTTACGGTCAATTCCAATTGAAATTAGGGTCAACAAGAGTGTCATGTCAATGCTTAAGGAAACCATCCAAACCTTTTCAGAGAAGGAGAAATTGTGTACGTATTTTAATAATGGATGAAATTTCTTTAAAAACAGGTCTATTCTATGATCAAAAGAGAGAGAAAGTACCCCTATGATCAACTTTATATGGAGTTTGAAAATTTTGGACACGAAATTTCTGATAAAATTGCTAATCAAACATTAGTATTTATGATTAGTTGGATCACAAAAGATTGGAAGCAGCCGATTGGTTATAATTTCAGTAAAAATGCCACTCGACCTGATGCATTATATTTATTAATTAAAAAAATTATTCAAGAATTACAAGAAATTGGCCTAACTGTTATAGCTTTGGTTTATGACCGACGATCTAATAATCAATCAGTTGCTGGATAAGTCGGTATCACTGAAGAGCATCCTTAATTCCTGATTGGCAACCATACTGTCTTTTATTTTAATGATCCACCTCATTTATTAAATATTTTTAGAAATAATTTTAAGAAACATGGCCTAAAAATTAGTGATAACAACGTTTCATGGGTTCACTTGGAAAACCTGTTCAAAAACTCAAATCCGTTACGTCTGAAGTTAGCTCGAAAAGTAACTGAAACACATATATCTGTCTCTCCTTTCAATTGCAGCCCAAGTTTTCATGAAACTTAGTAGTAGCAGTTGAAAATTTCGTTGCTATTGGAGAACTTCCTAGTGAGGCAATCCACACTGCAAACTGTCTTGAAAGATTGGAGATATTTTCCGATACTTTTAGTTCCAGTAAAAATTCTTTAAGGAAAATAATACAATGAGGTTTGCTCTAAGTTATTCCAGTAATCATATATCTTTTCTAAAAGAGACCCTTGATTGACTACAGACATTGAAATTCCAAAGCAGAAAACAACATCCATCTCTGAACGGTTGAAAGGTGAACATTCATAGCCTTCTGAGTTTGTGGGAGAATTTGAAAGAACTATATCAAATAGAATACATATGCACTAGAAAATTTAATCAAGATTGTTTAAAAAATTTGTTTATCATTGTATGACAAAAGTATGTCTGCAATAATAATGCAAGTCCAAATTCTTTTCAAAATGCAATCAGACATATTTTTATTTCAAACATTTTAAAGATGTCTGAAAATTATATCTGTGAAGAAGATACTGATCATTTTTTCCAGCAAATGGACAAACTGCCATCTTCTAATTCACCAACTTTTTCAGAATCTCCTACACAACCTACAGATAATTTAGATGATACTAATTTGAAAATATCTGCAGTTGAACAAAATGCCCGCTTTTAAGTTTCAGGCTATATGTGCAAGAAATTTTCACAAAAACATGACTGTGATCATTGCAGAAATGCTGTAATCGATAAAAATCCCACTCTCGTTGTAAAACCATAAATTTTTACCTTTTTGAAGGCTATAATATTGGCTATTCCTGGTACTGCTCCAGTGTCAATAGCGACAATAGACAATAGCATGCCTATTACATGCCACGACAATGTCTGCCAGGCATCCATTGTTGTGTCTCCTTTAACACCTGAGCACCACATGGAAATCATAATACAAAAAACTGTACAGGGTGTTGCAGATAACTACAGGGCAGTATAACGGGAAGCCTACCTGCTCGATCGCAGGGGCCGGCTCGGTCGATTGGCAGAATGGAGGGAGATGAAGGTGGCCTCCACATATGACTGAAATGGTGTCATGAACGAGTGGGCTGGCAAATCCAATGGTGCCCAGTGGTCTTCAGCAACAAATCCCGCTTTTGTTTGAACACAAAAAACAGACGCGGACTGGTGTGGTGCAGACCATTGGAACGTTCCAACGAACAATGCACCTGGTATCGCCATCGTGGACTAACATCCGTGATCACGGTCTGGGGTGCCATTGGCTACGATACCAGGATGCCTTTATTCTCCATCCAAGGCACCCTGACAGCAGCACAGTACATCACAGTGATTCTGCAGCACGTATTACTGCCCTTTTTGCACACCATACCCGGCGCAGTCTTTCAGCAGGATAACGCCAGATCGCACACAGCAAGCATGAGCATGACATGTCTGCACGATGTCAACTGCCTGCCATGGCCCACGAGTTCCCCTGACCTATCAGGGCACGAATTGAGCAAGTGTGGGACATAGTGGGTACTTGTTATGATCACCTGCAATCACCGTGAACTGACAGAGCAGGTTCACCAGTCCAGGCAGATGTACTCCAAGATGACATTTGATCACTAGTATTATCACCTGTGTGATCACCTACACCTGCGGCTGGAACAATGCATTGCCGCTAGAGGTGGTCCCGCAACCTACTGATGCCAATTTCCGTTGGGACACCCTGTAAAAACGAGTGCACATCTTGGCTCCATAACGTAATGAAGGTGTGTTCAGATGTATCTCTTGCGGTATACCTACTTTTGGCTCATTTGGATAACTCCTTGTGTGTAGGGCAATTTCATTGCAAAGCAGTGCAGAATTAGCACCTTTTCAATTATATATCTCAGTTCTTATTGGAGAGTTAACTTTTTGAAAAATTCCATTTTGGGCAGTAATTAACAAATAACTATTAATGTATTTATTTTTTGGTTTAATATATCTGTGTATATGTCTCTAAATTTATTAAATTTTCGAGTGTTTTTTTATTTAATATACGAGTCGCATCCCGAAAGTAAGTTTCCATATTTAAAGAAAAAAAAAAGAACTCACACTTACAGAAACATATTTATTGGCAACAGGTACAGCAATGTTTCAGCTATTTTTCAACATAGCCACCACCAGAATTGAGACACTTGTCGTATCGTGAGATCAACTTTTGTATCCCCCTGTTGTAGAACTCTGCCACCTGTGAATGGAACCAGCGTGTGACAGACGTCTTCAGCTCTTCGTCGTTGCCAAAATGCTCACCGGAGGACAGGAATTTCTTGAGGTGAAAGAAAACGTGAAAATCGCTGGGAGCAAGATCAGGGCTGTAGGGTGGATGATCAAACAACTCCCAGCCAAATTCCGTCAAAAGAGCTGCTGTGCGTCGAGCCGTATGTGGACGAGCATTGTCATGGAGCAGCATAACACCTGCAGTAAGCATTCCATGCCTCTTGTTTTGAATGGCACGTTGCAATTTCTGCAGTGTTTCACAGTAACGGTTAGCGTTTACTGTTTCACCATGTGGAAGGAAGTCAATGAGCAGAATGCCCTTCCTGTCCCAGAACACTGTGCACATCACTTTCCGTGCCGACAGCATCTGTTTGAATTTCGTCTTGACCAAAGATCCACTATGCCGCCAATGCATTGACTGCTGCTTGGTTTCCGGGAAGATGTGCTAAATCCAAGTCTCATCGCCCGTGGTGATCCTGTTGAGGAACTCGTCGCCGTCATCATGATACCGTTGCAGAAATGTCAGTGCTACTCCTAAGCATTGAATTTTGTGTTCGAGTGTCAGGGTTTTTCGGCACCCACCTGGCACACAATTTTTTGAACAGCAGGTGCTTAGTGACAATTTCATGCAACAAGGATCGCGATATCTGCGGATAATGGGTGCTCAGCTCCGTAATCGTGAAGCGACGGTTCTCCATTACGCGCTGCCGCACAAGCGCAACAAGATCATCATTGGTGAGGGATGGTCGCCCACTGCGCTCTTCATCATGGACACTTTGACGACCTTCGGAAAACTCCTACACCGGCGACGCACCATCTGCTTACTCATGATGTTCGGCCCATAGACCTGACAGAGCTGACGATGAATTTCAATTGGCGCAATGCTTTGTGCATTCAAGAACTATATCACCTACCGAAACTCGCAGGTGGCGGGAGAAGAAATAAGAGCTCCAATTTCGGACCATTGCTACCACGCTACTGGCACGAGGTGGGACCTGTCCGGCTGGCATATGATTCATAAATCATAGATCTGTTACGCATGCGCAATTGACACGACTAATTACGTTTACTTTAAAGGGGAAAACATCGGGAAACTTACTTTCTGGATGCGCCTCGTATGATATTAGTGAATTTAAAAAAATATCCTTATTCTTATTAGGCAGTCTATATATGCACGCATTTGAAAACCAATCTGTCGTCGACTCTTCTACAGAGGTTGAGTCAAAAGTAATGGCCGACTCGTGAGGAGGGGGGGTTAGAGTTTGACGAATTCTGCGCGAAAACCATTTACCACAAGCGCATATCGCAGTCTATTAAGATTAAAATGTGGGAAGAAAAGTCATTACCAATTTGAAAGCCATAGACAATGTGCCACCTGCATCAGCCAGTGTAAAAATATGGCAGAAAAACTGGTGATACGCTGACTCCTTTGTCACTTTAGGAACAATAATATAACTCGTAAAACGATTTTCAAATATGCTGAAAAGTAGAATATAAAAATTTGTTGTTTAATATTACTGTAATATTTTTATATACAGCAATGGCGAAAACTGCATGTAACTTACGTATTCGATTGCAGCGCTCACACAAATCTTTCCAAACGCGCGCGAAATGAGAATGAAATCCTCGCATGTCTAAATGTTTTAAACTACTGGGCCTATGTTCTTTCCCCTGCTAGATCAAACTTATCATAAACGTCAGGAGAGAAAAACCATTGTTTCAAAACATTGCTGGGAAAAATCTTTTAAGCATTCCAAGGAGCTTTAGCTCTGACGCATATGTAATTTTAATATCTCACTTTTACTTGCACTTGGTTTAAATAAACAGTGGAAATACCTTTGATTCTATATGCATTCACGTCATTTTAAAATATAGGCCTAACTTCAATTAGCCATTTTAACAATAGGCCTAACATTATTTAGTCATTTTAACTGTAGGCCTAACATAAATTAGCCATTTTTCACAATAGGCCTAACAATATTTAGTCATTGTAACTGTAGGCCTAACATAAATTAGCCATTTTTAACAATAGGCCTGACATTAATTAGCCATTTTTAACAATAGGCCTAAGATTAATTAGCTATTTTGAACTATAGGCCTAACATTATTTAGTCATTTTAACTCTAG
>JAHWFO010027632.1:856718-870351 GCA_023313115.1 Rhysida immarginata | reverse complement strand
GACAGACAGACAGACAGACAGACAGACACACAAACAGAGTGAAACCAATATATGCTTTTCAGCATATAATAAGGGGATCAGTGCGCGAGCAGCAGCCGCCGAAATTTGCAGGGTGGAAGGTAAGGGTTTGATATGGGCCTGGAAGATGCGCCAAGGAGCGGAAGGCCCAAAGAAGTGGATGAGGCAGCCCTATGGCAAGACATCGGGACATTACAATCGGGCCCTGTGGACTAGCAGCGGACATCGGGACATTACAATCACGTGTGGTTCGACATCTGCATGCCATGGGAAAGGTCAACAGGAGCTGCCGAGTTGTGCCCCACAAACTGACGCCCGCCCAAGCACAACAACGGGTGAAGGTGTGTCATCAACTGCTGGAAAGAATCGAGGTATGTGCCACATCCAGCTTATAGCCCCGACCTGGCACCTTCCGACTACCATCTTTTCTGGTCCATGGCGCCCTTTCTGCGTGGACAGTGCTTCGCAAATGTCAGTGAGGTTGAAGACGCCGTGCGTGACTTTTTCCCTAGAAATCAGAGGAGTGTTTTCGCGAGAGCATCCGCCAACTGGCTGACCATTGGATGAAGACCATACAACATGATGGACTCTACTTTGAAGATTAGCAATGAGTGGTTCCTGTCTGGTGCCCATTTAAAAGTTTGCGCGGTGATTAGCCACTACTTTTATTTTTATTTATTTATTTTTATTTGTTTATTTACGAATTGGGATCCAACACGTCCATCCAGGGCCTGTATGGCCAGAGGCCGACGATTTGGGTTCCTGGATGGAGCTGGATTCACGACTGCTGTATGATGGTCGCAGCAGCCGGGGGGAGGGAGGGGATGAAGATTGTCTATCACTGTTGGTCGCCCATCCAGTGACTAACCGTGCCTGATTAGCTTAGTTTCACAGAAGTTGTGTTCAGTGAAAGCCCACCAGGCCACAGCCTCCCCCAATCGTTGTATTAACTGTAAGGAACCTGTTATCCCCTCATATTCCTGTAAATAAAAAACCGTAACACTTTCCATAATGGTTAAATATGTTCCAAATTACATCTGAATACATATATGTTTTGGTAACCGAGGCTCTGATAAATCTATACAAATAAAACAAACACTGGGCATTTGAAGGCGTACTTTAAAAATATTTATTTATTAAAAGTAAAATTAAAGTATTTTTATAAAAAATTTTCACTCCTCCTCCCTTTTCATCTCTTCTTAAAAAACAATGCTTGCTAAAGCCATCTAATTTAAATAGTTCCTCTTTTTTCGTATTAACATTCACTTCAAGCAAGATAAACATACTATATGATTGGTCGCTATCATCTATAAAAAGTTCAAATTCATTCCAGTACTTTCTTATATTTCTAATGTTAATAAGATAAAATTTTAAAATGAACATTTTGCTAAGAGATAATATCAGCAACCTACGTCAAATCAGGTGTATAAGAGGAACTTTAAGTAGAAAACAAATTGTAATAAAAATAAAAGATGAATGCAGTTTAAGATTATAGTTTCTTTATGTCAGACATTTATCTCCTTTTCCCTATCATTTTTATGTATAAAATTTTTTCAATGTTCTACTCACACATATTTCCAATTTCTTTCCTTAGCAAACTGTTTCACCCTGAAGAGGAATGACTAATTTGCACTTGTCAGATTTTCATTAATAAAAATATCCTTTAACTGATTATTATTCCGTGCCATTTCTTGTAACCTATTTTTTTTACCAAGCATGAAATTTTGAGTATCTTTTCTGTTTGTAAATGTAAGCATTGTTATTTTATACCTTCATATTGAAATGGAATAATAATTTGAGATTATTTGAGATTATTATTGTGACAACAGCAGAGGAAACCCACCAGATATTCCAGAAGGCCAAACCCCTGTTGTCCCCCAACAGGCCATAGCCCAAAACGGGGTTAATGAAAATACATATAAAATGAGAAAAAAAAGATAAAAAACAACCAAAATAAATAATCAACAGAATAAAATCACAGAATAATAATAATAATAATAATAATAATAATAATAATAATAATA
Source organism: Rhysida immarginata (assembly GCA_023313115.1). Taxonomy (NCBI): domain Eukaryota; kingdom Metazoa; phylum Arthropoda; class Chilopoda; order Scolopendromorpha; family Scolopendridae; genus Rhysida; species Rhysida immarginata. The sequence continues at coordinate 868,309 of JAHWFO010027632.1, read as the reverse complement.
ATAATAATTCAATTCAATTCAGTTTATTAGTTCAAACAGCCGAAGCCAAAAAAGAACAACATACATGAAAACAAACAAACTTAAAGAAACAATGTAGGAAAAAAAATAAAAATAAAAACATATCAGTTGAAAATATCGAAGGAATTCTGCAATCTATTGTAGGTGGACTGAATGCGAAAAAGTGGGGATCGTCGAGCATGAGCTTTCTTCATAAGCGTTGGATGGAGACGCATCAGTGTTTTTCGAGAAGAGAGCTGAGGTACTCGTAGACGAATTTTTGAAATAATATCAACATCAACTGCTCCGGAAATTATTTTTCTTAACCCATTACTGGCCATAATTCAGCTACTGCGTTTTTTTTGAGATGATCATTATGTGAATTACATGAAAATTCTCGCAGGGTTTCCGCCCCAAAACTACCGTTCCATTTTTAGGACATTGGCCGCAACTCCGAGAAATTCCAAATTAATAAAAGAAAATATATGAAATGGTATTATTTTATTTTTTTCAAATATATGAATACAAATTACAAATACCTTGAACATTTATGCTGTAAACAAAATAAATAAAACAATTATTACCATCTTATATATATTATTTTCTATGAAATTCCACAAAACATGCATCGTGAAGTGGTACATCACATCTGCCACAAATTCTTTTTGTTTTTTTCCCACAATGAGCACAGCGTCTCTGCGTGAGTATAGGTTTTACCAAATGATTTCCTTGATCAAACCTGATTTCTTCACTTACTCTTCCTTTCAAAAGCCTACTTCTTTGAGGGCCAGGGCGCTTACGGTTTGATGTAGACTGCTTGGAAATATAAGCTAAAACAATTCTCCTCCTGGTTTCTAGCAGTGTTAGTGTATCATTTTCATTCACAAGGTTATAGATTCTCCAAGTATTCACAATGGCAATGTCAAGCATTTGTGTAAATATTGGAAAGTACCACTTTTTCCCACGTATTCTTGTTCTGTATAAAGACACCTGCTTGTCCAGCATGTCAACACCACCCATTGATTTGTTATATTCAGACACAACTTTGAGAATTGGTACTGTAATATCTTTTTTGAGCTTTTGTGAATAACGTATAGCATTACCAGTTGGAAAAACTGTACTGCAATTTGTGGCAACAGAAACAGGTGTATTATCATGCCATTTTGTAACCAAAATTTTGCTGTTCTGATCAAACCCTGTCTCGGTAGTTTTTTCCATTATTTTTGATGGAATAAGAGGACATTTTTTTGTTCGATTTTCTCGAATTGTGCCAGTTGCTTTTAGATAATTTTCTCCTAGGACTTACAGTACTTCAATGTTTGTAAAAAAATTATCAAAAAATATCTCATGATTTATTGCTTCTTCTTTAGGAATGATTGACGTCAGGTTCTGTATTACCCTCATCCCAAGTGGCTCATTGTTGGCCTGATTTTCTTTACCAAGATAGGGTAAAAAATTATACAAGTAGCCACTGACGCTACAGAGACATCAAAACTTATATCCGAATTTTATTGGTTTCCCTCTCATGTACATTTTAGCTGAATGCATTCCATATTATCTTATCATCATTTCATCAATAGATAAATGAGAATCGAATACTCCAAATTTTTGAAAGTTGTTGGACAGTATAGTTAGGTATTGCCTCAATTTATACATTTTATCATTTTTATCAATCTTTGTATTATCATTCAAATGAAGGTACTTTTTTATTTCTTTGAATTTATTCCTTGACATGGCATTATACACAATAGGTAAACCAGCGTCTGAAGACTGCTCCCAATACATGTTTTGCTGGGGAAGTTTATGGTATCCACTAAGGAGAAGAATCCCCAAAAATATTTTAAGTTCATTCAGGTCAAGAGTAAAATTCAAATTATTTTCTGCTTGGCATAGATCAAACTCTGTTCTATAATAAAGTTTAGCAAATCCTCTGTAAAACATTCTTCAAAGACCTCTACGACAGTCTTCCCTCGTAAGCATTCAAGCTTGTCATGTCTGTTTTCAGATGGCAGTCATTTCTTTTCTGTAGGCTGGTTCACATTTCTTCCATTTGAGTAAGAACAGTGGGTCATTTTTTTTGGCGTTTTGCACTTTTAGATGTAGAGAGAGGGTTCAGTTATTTCATCTGACTCGTTGTTTTTGTAACCAATTATCTCTAGGGAACCTGCAACATCTAGTAATCCACTTTCATCTGGGATTTCTTCCTCATTGATATCTTCTTTATCTGTCACTTCATCAGGAGCTGGAGGGATAATTGCTACTTCAACATCTTCAATCGAGTCTTCTTCACACAAGATTCTTAGCTCTCTTTCCACATCAGCAGCTGTCAACAAAGGACGTCGTAACATAACGAAAAGTATATCTCTGAAATCATAAATTCACGATATTTATAGATAAATATAGGACAGAGAAAGCGACAACGACGATTATTTTCATCAATTTGGCTGATTAGGTTACTTTCGTGAATCTAGGCCAATGTCCCATAAATGGGACACAAAAATAAAGACTGTATAATACTTACGTATCAAATTTTAGTGACACTTTTAGCTTTTATTCCTGTTATATGATGACAAACAAACACAATTCGTTAACAAAACCAAACTTCTTCTTTCTCAACGTGGTGCTACATGCATCTAAACAACTTCCTGTCTGTTTAACGAAAATGAGGCAGAGTTGGCTCCATCTAACGTCAAAAACTTTTAAAAATATATACACTTTTTATTTTCTATTATTAAAACTACTTACTTTGTAACCTCTTGGGAAAAAATAATAAGTCTATTTTTAATTTTTTTATAGTTTATTCATGCATAAACTTGCGTCCCAAAAATGGGACATTGGCCGTTAATGGGTTAAGATGGTGAAGTCATATTGATCACGTTTCATGGTGAGAGATGGTAATACTGTTTGAGAGGAAGGATATCTATGATTCAGAAATCTCAAAAAGATTGATTGAACTTTATCGAGAGAATATGCCTGTTGTTGGGTGCATCCGTTCCAGATCGTACTACAGTACATTAATATTGGTAAAACTAGAGAGGTATATAGATGAAGAAAAGTTTTCTTCTGAGTGAAGCTAGCACTATTTCGCAGAATAGACCCAAGGGCCTTTAGTGCTTTTTGTTTAACATGAACAATTTGGTCATGAAAAGTGAGTTTTTGGTCAAATATCACACCCAAGTCTCTAACAGTTGTTTTCTTTAATATGGGGTGTTGATCAATATTATAAGGATAAGTAATCGGATAACGTTTGTTAGTAAAAGTGCATCTAAAACGTTTGGAGTAATTAAGAGTCTAATGGTTTTTAGAGGACCACTGGACCAATTCTTGGATAGCATTTTGTAAAATAAGTGCATCTGACAAATCAACAATCTTTTTATAAATTTTTGTATCGTCCGCATACATGAGTACGTTCACTCCATGGAGAGCTAGTGGTAGATCGGACGTGAAGATGTTAAATAGAAGAGGCCCGAGTACGGAACCCTGAGGTATGCCAGTAACAGGAGAGAAAGGATGAGATCTACCTGTTCCAATAACGACATAAGCTGTACGTTCAGTAAGATAAGAGTTCATTAGGTTAAGGAGATTGTCTCTAAGCCCAAAATATTGCAATTTCTTACTTAACAGATTGTGGTCTACCATATCAAAGGCCTTACTATAGTCGAAATAGACAACATCGATTTGACTCGTCTCTTCGTATGCTGAGAAAAGGTCTTCCGTTAATATTAAGAGATTGGTTTCAACTGATCGTCCAGGGAGAAAAGCATGATGGGTAGCAGGAAGAGAAGATCTAAAATGAGAAACAAGATATTTATGCAGGATGATGTCAAAAACTTTGGAAATACAGGGGAGAACTGATATTGGTCTATAGTTTTTCACCAGATCTGAACGTCCAGCTTTAAGAATAGGTGTAACCCTGGCTACCTTCCAGATAGATGGATATACGCCAGTGGAAAGGCACAGATTAAAAATATAATGCAGTACAGGAATAAGTAGTTCACTTACTCCTTTAAGAATGAAAGATGGAAAGTCATCGGTAGAGGCAGAAAAGGTATTTCGAAGCTTTCTAATGGCTATTTTAATATCCAAATGTGAAATTTCTCCAAATATGCAGACGTCAGGAGTAGAAAGATGATGATAATAATAATAATAATAAATTTTGAGTATCTTTTCTGTTAGTAAATTTAACCATTGTTATTTTAATTCAATATTCTCCTTACGATCTTGAGAAAACCTTAGACTTTTAAGAATCTATTTTACCATAATAATTTAATGAAGTGAAGCGTTTAGTCAATCGATTGTTTATATTGAAAAGCCATATACAAATTGAAAAATCCAACAGGACATTAGTGTGTTAAATGATATTTTTATACTTTATTAATTTTCTAATTTCCTGTGTTGTTCCTAGAAAGGGACAGCGGCTAATTTGCGAGAAATAAAAGTAATTAGTAAGCTCTCTTTTCCTCATTTATTCCTAATTTAAGTTATAAAATTTAAGATGTTTGAGAAATGAGATTTTCGTATTTTGAACGAATAGTAATGTATTAGAGAGGTCGGAACAGTGTTCACATTCATGATAGGAATAAATCCCCCTATTACAGCAAACGATAAATCACGCAGATCGTAGCAATACAAGTGGCGCCCCTATCATCATTAGTTTTAATTTCTATCCAATTCATTGACAATCAAATGATAAATTTAAGAGTTTAAGAGTATTTCTGTATTTACATTCAGAAGTTAAAGTAATCTTGGAGTGTCTAAATACAAATAAGCATTGTTTTTTAAATTTATTAATTTCAAACTATCTAATGAGTTTTATCCCACGCGTATGACTGAGAAATGAATGTACAATTTGCCAAATTTGGATATAAAATACTTCAATTATTTACAAGATTAGCCTGTGTTATATTTATTGTAAATTGCGCAATGACTTTAGAACAGTGAGCGTCCCAGCATTTTTTAGGTATCATTTTATTTCTACGGTAAATAAATCTTGCGTATTTACGTGTGCAAATGATCGTAGATTTTGACGCGCCTATAATTTCTACCAACCAATCACATAAGTGTCAGATCACGTTAATCAACTCTTTCATTCAGCATTCATTATCTGCAGTGTTTATAACTTGATTCAAAGATCTCATTTCTTCAACTTTATAATAATAAGATTTGGGTAACAATTTTACTTTTTACCATAAAGAAAAATAGATCGACGATTTTTATTGCTTTCATTTTATTTACTATCATTTTTTCTACCAGACATTTTATACAAGAGCCTTGAAACAACATGTCGGCAAACCGACCAATAAAGGTGAAATACTATAATTGTTTTGAATACAATCTTAAATGATTTTCCAGAGCAACAGAATCTGAAAATGCCTTTATATTTTCCAATAACAGACATATATGTGAAATAGATTTCAACAAATATAAAAACACTTGCTGTTTAATGAGAAACAGCACCGCTTAAAATAAAATAAGACTGCAAATGATCATCTCATCTGAGACATAACCTCAAACAATGAAAAAAAAGCATGATTAAGACAAAAGATTTCTTCGACAGGAAGAATATACTGCGTTGACGGGAGAATGGGGATGAGAAAGGAGGAAGGAAAGGAACGCACACAGACACATCTCGATATTCACCAGCACGCTAATTGAGTTTTGTAGGCTGTCGAAATGGCGATGGAGTGAGAAGAGGGTTGGGAAAAGGGAGGTTCCGAGTCCCTACGTTGTCATCCTCCTTCCCACTTCCGTCTCCTGCTTTCCATAAAGCGTTGAAACTCTTTTCGGCCTTAACGTTCAATTGGAGCGAGGGCGCTTATGACAGTCATTTCGCAACTGTTCTCGCTTCCTGTGAGATTACTTTCCACTCGTGAGCCTCGCAATCCTCTTCTTCCCATCAACACTCACGTAGCCGTCACGAGAGCGCGCACCAATTAAGTGCTAACGGAGTTTCGTCCTCATCCAACGACCACTACAGCCATCCATCATGTCAGAAAATTTTTACTTCCAAAGTAAACTTTTCTGTTTTATTTTCTTGCTTCTATCACTCATCTGATTTTTCCTCCATAACTCGTACAGATATATACGGGTGTCACCTTTGAAATAGTGATTGAATTCAGGATGTATTCTTTCCATTTACTAGCCTCCCCCTTTTATGATATTAAGCTATGTTTAGTAGAAATATGTATAATATGGTTTATTGCTTCTCTTGAAAACCGTTAAGATTATACATTTGCGTCTTGCAGTACAGACAAGCCTCTTTTCATGTGGTAGATACATTTCACAGAAAACCGCACATAAAATAAATTCAATAATGAAGACGCATAATCCCGTTGAAAAATTAGGCATACGTTACAAAATTTTCTGAAAATTGCATAAAACCGGAGCAACGAATTAAACTTAAACTATAATCGCATGTAAAATGTCTATAGAAATTCAAGGAAACAGGAATCCCTAACAATTTCTTTGAACTATCTGGCAGCTAATCTTTTCAGTGTTCCTCCTAATCCGTCACTTGGCCCCTTCCCATGAGATGTGGCGAAAGAGTGCCACATTCACTCTCCAAAATTTCGATTATGATATAATAGATTGTATATATTATATTTATTTTTATATTGTGAAGCAGCACCATCAGAAAAATAATATACGAGGGTTGATAAAAAAGTAATGCCTCCATGGCTGTAACTTTATTTGTTAACCTATTTTTTAAGTTCTTATCGTACCTGATACTTACGTTTGTCCTCTAAGTAATGCACTGTTCACTGTTTGGCTTACTCCCCATCCCTTTTCACACATTGCGCCAATGCGTGACTAGTCAGTTGAACCCGTCGGAGAGGAAATCCGGGTACTTGTCGACACGAGGATTAAATGGCATCTTTCACCTCGTCGTCAGAATGAAATTCATGACCCATAAGGTGCTCTTTCTTCTTCGTACAAAGGGGATAAAAAATATTATTCCGTCAGGGACCTTAAAACAGCCTAGAGATCAGTTGCATGAATGAGATTAATCTAGAAAGAGGAGGCGACTGAAAAAATTCCAAGAGCTTAGTACAAAAACGATGCTAAAATTAAGTCCACCAAAGAGAACATGATCTTTTTTTGTAATCGAGTAAAACGATCGCCACGGCGTTTATATGCTCCATTCGAACAATTTTAGGTTGACTTGGCCGATCTAACCAGCCTGTCAAAGCAAAGCGATAGATATAAATTTCTACTTACCTGCATCGATGTTTTCTCTCGCTATGCATGGGTCGTTCCCCTAAAAACAAAGTCGGGCTCGAACTTCAGAATTTCAAATAATGTTCACAGTTGGTAACGTTCCTGTAAAAGTGAACAGCGATAAAAAGGAGTTTTTAAACAAACAGATTGAAGAATATTTTAAAGAACTCAACATCGATTTCTTTGTTACAGAATCAGATTTGAAAGCTGTTACCATCAAACAATTCAACCGTAGGTTAAAAAACGCAAATGTTTAAGTTTTTAAAATTTGCCAACAAACACAGGTACATCGTCGTCTTACGGGTGGGGCTCCAGCGGATGTTTATGAGCGAAATGCCCCAACTCTATGGCTGAAACAGCAGAGTTATTATATATCAGTGTCACAAACAAACCCGAGATTGCAAATTAGAGATTACGTACGTTTTCTAAAAGTGAAATAACTATTCGATAAAGGCTATCTTCTGAACTGGATTGAGGTGGTATTTGAGGTTTTAAAAATCATTTATACAAAACCTGTTGTGTATAAAAGTAAAGATTACGATAACAACAAGATATCAGGTGTATTCTGCGATCAACAGTTACAAAAGGTGAAACTGATTATTCGCTGGCGCACGAGGCGAGGTGTTCGCGAGGCTTTTGTAAAATGGCAAGATAACCCGGACAGCATGAACCAACATCATGTATGCAGACACTGATTTCTATGTTACATTGCCATTAAACTCATCTACGGGTGTGCAAATTTGTTCCAGTACAACAGCTCAATTTATTACATGATTACCACGAACACTACATTTCCAAGGGCAATGGGAGGTTGGTTTAACGGAAACACATTTCCCATCCCTTTTTGAAGAACATTACGGATAAAACAACACTTTTGAAATTCGTTTTAAGAACGATCTCATAGAGGAACAAGTTGATTTCAACATTGCTTCGCCGGTAAGAATTCCAACACTACAGTATTTTATAATCGAATTTGAATTGGTCTTACAAGTCAATTTGAAAGATGTTCTCTTTTACCATAACACTTTTTTAGACCAAAGCATCACTAGAAGTTTGCCTCTGAATGTAGAGATTCGATCTAACATCCTTCAAATCTGTAATGTGTTCAATGTTTTGCCAAATACATTCTACGAGAAGCGTTTCTCTCTAACTCCGGATTACAACTTGCCATTTAAGTGGGTGTCCGATTTTTCTGTTATGTTAAGGTATTCCAAGTCGGTTTGCCAAGCCGGTAAGGTACCAAAAGATTGTTGAATTTAAGAGTTCCAAATTGCAAAAACTGGTAGCAGCTATTGATTTTCTAAAATATCGTTTTAGAGCGGCAGGTATCGAGACAAAGTTGGTTAATGATTTTGTGCTGTTTATAGGGTCCCTAACCTGCTTCATTGAATTCCCAGTGGCCCTCTACATTGGTTTTATATGTGACAGTTTTCTGAACAATAAATTGAAAACACCTATAACTATACTCTTAAACGACACAGATGACGGATTTATCAGTTGTGTTATTTTCGATCCACCCGACACTCCAGAACATCGTGTCTTAAAAATTCCCAAAATGTATTATGTTGTTGATGCACTCATTAAACTGATCCACTGAAAGAACAGGCTTTTTACAAAATCAATTTCTTGCCTAACAATTTCTTGCCTGTTGTTTTCATTTCAAATGCACAAAAGGTCGCTGTATTAGTTTTAGCGAAAGCCTATGTTACATGTTAGGTTTACAAGCCGAACTATCTTATTTGGATCTCGTTATTGGTGAAAATTCAACCCCAATAGATCTTCCACGAGGTATACAGGGTTAATATTGTCATACAGCATCATGCAACCAGAAGTTGTCGGTAACACATTCGCTCCGCTCCTACGAATTATTCCAGTTTCACATGCCAGGCCGGAAGTGATTTATCAGGATTTTCCCTCATGGGGCTACTTTTCCTTAAGTAAATATGTCGTAGACACGTTTGAAATCGCTGTTCTTTCAGACCAAGGAGATTTGCTCTCATTTTTAACAGGCTTGAAATTCGCCATCAGTAACAAACGGAAGGATATTCAAGAATTAGTTGGATGTTTGGAAGACGGCATCAAATACTTACCGGAATCACGTAAGAAAGCTCTTAGAGAGCAATGTTCCCAAATTTTGGATCATAACTGGAAGAACTATGATTCCATAGATAATAGTAATAAGATTACTGCCATGATTAGAAATTTGATCGGAAAAGAGTGTTTTTATCTAAAAAGTGATAAAGGAAATAGCACAGTCATTCTCAATAAAGATGACTATTATCAGAGAGTAGAGGCTCTTATATCCGAAGGACCTTTTATGATAATTAATAAGAACCCTTTACGCACTTTAAGTGATAATGTTAAAGAAGCGATAAAAACTAGCCCTAATCTTATCCCAATGAAGTTGGCCTCGTCACTGGTCATTAGTAACCCCACTTTACCGCGTTTGTATTGCTTACCGAAAATTCACAAACCAGGGAATAAAATGCGCCTGATAGTCTCCAATATTGACTCTCCAACTTACCGAATTTCTAAGTTTTTGGCAAAATATTTAAAAACTTTGAAACTGTCGGATTTTGACAGCTCGGTCAACAATAGCGTCGATCTTGTTAATAAAATAAAACATAGGACAATCAAAGATGGAGAAATATTAGTTTCGTTCGATATAGTATCATTATTCCCAAGCATTCCTCTTCCAGAAACAGTTCAGTTCTTAAAAAACATCATGTGTAACAACAAGGTGCCTTCTAATATCCAGACTGAATGTTTAAAACTTATTAGACTATGTATCGATAATAATATTTTTAGCTTCCAGGATAAAGTTTACAAAATGACGGAAGGCACTCCTATGGGATCGTGCCTCAGCCCTATCTTGGCTGAGGTTTTCTTAAAAAGTTTTGAAGATATCCTCAGAACGTCGAATTTTTATTTCCCTGACTGTTGGTTTCGATATGTTGATGACATATTTGCGATATTTGATACTAACAGGTGCGATACTAACTCTTTTCTACAACACTTAAATAGTTTTTTCCCCTCTGTTCAGTTCACCCTGGAATTAGAGAGAGACCAGAAGTTGCCTTTCCTGGACGTTTTGATCTTTAGGTGTCAAGATCACTTAGAGTTCGACGTTTACCGGAAGCCCTCTAACGGCCTCAACTACATTCCAAGTGATTCTAGCCACCCCTGGAACCAGAAGACTGCCACTTTTGTTTCCATGTTGGATAGAGCCCTCAACATTCCGCTCAACCAAGAACGATTTAAGAAAGAAATCTCCCTCATCAAAAAAATCGCAACTATGAATGGCTACAACAATCGCACCATCATGGATTTACTCAGGAAAAGAAAGTTCAAGAAATTTATCAAGGACAGCACCACGCATGGCAAGACCAAGAAACAGGGCAGTATTATTTCTTTACCTTATAACAAGCAACTCATCAGAGGGTTGGGCTCAACACTAAAATCATTTGGTTATTCAATTTGTTTCAGCAATCCCAATCAAATGAAGGAAATTTTCCCCAACCCTAAGGACAAGATCTCTCCGCTCCTCAAGTCAGGAATTTACGAAATTAAATATGCACAATGTGACATGGTTTACAAAGGTCAGACGCGTCGAAGCATTGAAACCAGATGCAAAGATCACCTAAGACATAGAAAGTTTGGAAGAAGTAACTTGTCCGCAGTTGCCAAACACTCCATCGACACCGGCCATGATTTTCATAATGTTAAACTGATAAAATCAATAAATAAAAGACACCTGTTGGATGCGTTCGAAAGCATTGCGATCCAGCGTACAGACAAAAATACGCTACTTAACTTAGATATGGGTCCGATTATCGATTCACCTTTAATCAAGTGGTTGACCCAAACAACCAATCAAAAGAATTTACTTTTTTCGTGTCTTTCTTTTTCGATTTCTGATTGGTTGTAGTTCCTTATATATACTCATATTTTCCAAGACTCAGGTCAAATCGCCCAGGTGTTGTTATTGACTCTAAACTTACCTGGACTCCCCACGCAACTTATGCGTTGAATAAGGCCAGGAGAGCCAAGTTTAGCTTGATTGCTCTGCTGGGCCGGAATAGTGCTCTAAACATTGATAATAAACTCCTACTCTATAAGGTCATTGTTCGGACTATCCTGACCTATGGTATGCCCGTCTGGGCCACAATATGTAAGACTAGATGGAGGGAACTGCAAACGTTCCAAAACGTTACCCTTAGGACTATTGCGCAAAAAGATCGGAGAATTGTTCGCAATTCCTCCATTTATAATGACTTCAACATGACTCATATTGGCAAATACGTTCAAGGGCTCATGGAATCCATTCTGCCCAATATAGAAAATCATAGCAACGAGCTAGTCTCGGGCATTTTAAA
>JAHWFO010027632.1:835584-856318 GCA_023313115.1 Rhysida immarginata | reverse complement strand
TTAATTTTGAAGACATTGATAATGTCTTATTTCCAGATTACTGGACTTCATAGGTCGTGTGTTATTTAATACTAGTGGTCTGCTTCTAGTCTAGACAGTCGTCAATCAAATTTTCCTCCACCAAGAGGAGGCAATTTTCTTTCATACTTTGGATGACCCTTGTGGGTACATCAGGCTTCTTTTCTAGCTCAGTGTATTTCCCTTGGAATATGATTATGAAGGGTGAGATTATGGAAGCTATGCTTCAAGTTCCACTTGAATACCGATACACTACACTGTTCGATTGTCGATTGTCGAAGGCTCAGGTAGTTCTCTCCTGAACGCCTCCTGCGCTTGGGATTTTTCGTATCCTTTATAGACTTATACCCCTTTTTGTTAGCCCCCCTATTAACTGGTAGTTATCTACAGAAAGCCAACGGCTATGATACGATTCTGCCCCTCTGTGTACAACGCATGGTACTGTGGAGGTTAGTATTCACCTTCAAGTGTATTCTTATATTTCGAAGTGTCAATGTCGTCCTCAATTAGATTACTGTCCACCTTAGAAGGTCGCTGCTTTCTGGTCGTATTCCTATGGAGGCGACCACGCTCTGTTTCTAAGCTTCTTGTTGCTTTTGCAATATGTATCCAGCGTAGGGGCCTGTTTACCTTCCTTAACTCTAGCCCCCTTAGATTTCTTACGACTAAATCTAGTATGGTCCTGGCAAGTAGGTATGGATGGCGATGGCCGTCTATCCAGGAATCTATGTCGCCTACTACAGCTTGGGTTTCTATTACGAATTCCCGTTTTCTCTTTCTGTACCACATCCCCAGTTTCATTTAAAAGAACGGATGATATAGGAGTAGTAGGCTAATTGGAAAAGGACGTATCGTTACTACAATTATATTTGGTCTGTCTTTTACTTTTGCTATTAGCTCGTGGGTAATATAATTTATGAGCGGAGGCATAAAGTGCACCCCCGACCTTTACTTGTAGTCAAGTCCATACCTGCCCTTTGACTGCATCTCTCGATCCTCGTCTGGCATCCTTTTTCTATTGTGCCCTCACGCTGGGTAACATCCAGGTTACTGATTTGAGTACATTTAGCAAGGCGCACCGGAGCCCCTGGAGGCGTTTGTTTATTATCAGTCTCGGTCCTAACCTCAGAGACCTTTTCTTCCAAGGCTTCTATCGCCGTCAATATTGCCTGTAATTGATTACTCAATTCCCCTGACCATTTTAGCGAAACCGGAGGTTTGGGCTCCATGGTTTGACAACCCCTTTCTTCGGTCACTTTATCTGCGAGGCTCTTAATCTGAGGCTTACACATTGTGGAGAACTTTGCATTAGTGTCGTTCCTGTTAAATTCCGCCTTAACCCTATCTATGCCCTCAGAGACGATCATTAGAGAAGTCTTTTTCTCATTTATCAAGGTAAAGTCCTCTCTTTGCCCTCTCGCAATATTATTCGGTGCATGCAAATCTGTATGCGCCAACAACACTACTGTATCAAATGCTAGACTATTGCCTCCAGCAATATCAGTTTGTCACGCAACTCCAGCACTATCGGTTATATTCTTCAAACTATAATTTAGTACCTGAAACGGGATACTCTATCCCAATTGACCTTTATCATAAACTCTCGTTCTCACACTCCTTCTTAGCCTTTGTAGCCTTGACTACCCACGTGACCACATAAAAAATGGCGTCCTTTGGTCGTGTTTTAAGCACTTGTGATTTGAGTAAAATTCCTTTTTTTTTTTTTTTTACCTTTTCCATAGGTTTTTACTATTTTAAAGATTTTTATTATCATCTTTATTAATTCAACATACATCTTTATGATTATTAACCGTAAATTTGTAAAATATAATGTTTTAAATGCTTACTGATAACCTTTCATAATTTTAATTTCATAATCATTTCCAAATTACCTATAAAATTATTTTCTAATGATGTTTATTTTTTCCTCCTTACTCTGACAATTGGGAACACAACAATATTTAACCATAGCAACAAAAATTTTGAACAACAACAATTAAAACTTTCACTTACGATACAGTCAACAAATGCCGGTAACACGTCCATTATCCGCCATTTGCATTTTGTAAAAAAATCAGTGACGTTTAGTGGCAACCAATCACAATACAGGTGATAAAGGTCAATTGGCTTAAAACTCTTCTCCATTTGATGCGCCTGCTTTTTGCTTGCGACTATGGTATGAGACTGATCGCTGCAAAAAAGCACAAGCATCGACAAATATTTTCTTGTCTCTACTACGGACACGGTCTACGGTACAGCTTTCCGTAGAATTTTCTACCCGTTTTGAAAAGGGACCTCTACGTTCCCGATGTCAGTTACAATTTGCGAATGGCCCTCAATAACTCTTGATGAAGGACCAGAACCAACATTATTTTTACAAGTTTTTCTTTCGTTCCTGGGCCTATTGCTCGTAGCACAACACTGGCAGCGTGTCTAGCGAAGTCACGATGCTTGACTCTGATATAGTCCTGATAAGGCCACTCACAAGTGATTCCATCTGAATGTGGACGCAATAGCGCCTCTACAATATCCATAACCTCTTTAAGACTGGAGGGCTCTCTTTTCTCAAGACATTCTCTCAACATTGAAGAGAATGCTTGGAGATATATATCCAACTTTTTAATGTCCGTCATTGAGTAGATTTGAATGGCTGCCTTTGAAAATGATTCATTAAATTCGGTAATGCTTGTATCTTTAAACGCGGCGCTACTTAACTCTTCAATGAGTCGGACTTCTTTGCTTTTCCTCATCATCATGGAAAAAGCGTAATAATCCTATGTAGCGCAAAATAAAGTGACAAATTCTTTATTAAGAACTAATTCCGACGCGCTTCGCTAACGTTAATAAAATAGTCTAATGCTGAAGGGTGTATAATAATATGGCTACAATGCGCCAAAAAAAAATGCATCGAACCCCCCCCCCTTAGCCAATAAATAATCCACTAACAATGAAGCGCGGAAATTCCACGATAATTGCAACCAAAGGCACCACAAAAAAATTACCACTGGTCGCCAACAATGAAGGCTGTGGCTACATTCACGGCTACCGTGAAGGCATAACGGCTCACGACATTAAGGAGTGGCGTCATTTTTATGAGAAGTGACGTCACAGTTGTTGCCGGGAGTTGGAAAGAAAAGAAACGGAAACATTTTTTTGTAAGGGGGAAGGGGAGATGTAAACCTTAATAACTCAGAACTGGCTCATCAGAAACAAACAAGTTATTTACAAAAAAATAACTGTCTTAATGGGGGAGTCCGTACATGTCGAATTTATTGAGTTTGGTTCCCTGGTATGAATGCTACTGCCATATCTTCATTTTGGAAAAAAAAATTATCTCCAAACAGGGTTAACCAATTGTCATAAAAATACGTCAAGGCACAGTGTAAAGTACTCTAAATTTTAATTTAGCTCTGCTTTCTGCCGTTTCGGAAGAGATATTAGTCACAAGTATAGATGGATGTTTTTTGTTATAATTTCAATATATTTTCTGGAATGATAAGCTTTTAAGTCAATTTCAGAACGAAAAAAAATTGAGTTGGAGAAACGAACACATAGGCCTTCATTCTTAGTGAATGGTACGCCAACAAGGGGTGAAACAGTCATGATAATAAAGTTTACAAAAATAAAGTAATATACTTTATATCATCCACGTGTTTACTTGTGAATTTACCCCTTCCCCCCTCCTTGTCCACCGATTAAGAAATTTGTACTCCAATAAGTTTTATTTATTCAAATATTGAAAATTAAATACTATAAATCTTGGATAAATTATGACCCCTTTATGTATTATTTATATAATTTAGCAAACCGAATGCGATTTCCGAAGTTGAAATAATGTTTATTGTTGCCGTTCATTTATGAAACTCTCCAAATCTTGATACGATTTGAAACTTTTCCATATTGAACATTCACATAATTTGTTCGTTCACCACTACGGCCGTCCGCTGCACGAAAAGTGACGCAAAACAACTCCCGGCAATAACGAGGCCGACAAGAAGTTTTTCACCCCTTACTGTCGTGAGCCATTATGCCTTCACGATAGCCGAGAACGTAGCCACTGCGAACAATGAAACCCCTCGGCCCAGGAAAGAAATGCTCTGGTACCAGGAAGGGTGTAGAATAATATCGCTACAAAGCTATCACAGATATTTTATAGCGCAGCGGAAACTAGCTTAAGAACAAGTGAATGAGGACAGCAATGTAGTTATGTTAATAATATATTTATTAAACAAGATATTAATAAGAGTGAATACAGTACTATTATTGAAAAAGCGAATGGCAACCCCCATAGGGTCCTCATGCGCATCCTCTAACACGAGAAGTTACGCCAACTGATACATAAGTTATCCTCGAATTGACTCGTAAGCTTTGTTTGCATGGCACTCCCGTACGGGACTCTCTTTCAAAAATCCAAGCGGCGCACTGCGTTTGGTTTCTTTTGATGCTGGTCCTGCAAAGAAATAAAATACATGGCTTGAGCGTATGCCTAAGTTAACTTAATAATTACGGAGTGGCGCGGGAGATTGGCGGCCATTAATCTTTACAACAGAGCAAATTAGGAACACCCATTTGAGCCGGCTTACATCTGAGGCACCCAAATCTTCGTGTAGAAATCCTTTTAAGCCCCACGGGGCTACCAATGTCATCGCAGATGACTCCTGGTTCGTCCATTCAAGGCAAAGTTTGTGCAACAATAAATATCAACAATGGTATCAACAGGCAATGCACCAACACTATGCAGGGATTAACAATACATATCTCAAGACCAAAAATGCAATGCAAAGTTTGTGCAACAATATGTATCAACAATGGTGTCAACACGCAATTCACAAAATACTCTGTACGGACCAACAATATATATCTCATGGCACAACAATGCAAGGCAAAGTTTGTGCAGAATAGATAAGTTTGCATTTGTAACAATTCATAGAATTCCTGTTATTAAGGCTTTTCTTAGAAAAGAGAGTTCTTAGTGCTTATCAGTTTCTTAAAAATTCTTTAGACTGATCAGTAACTGGAGATAATGGGCCTTTTGCCCGCTCACGAGATTTCCTGCATTACGTCATCCCATGCGCGATTGAAACCGAGGCTGGAGGGAAGAAAATCCCATGTGAAGAAAATTAGAAGAAGTGAAGTGGTGTCGCGGTTTTTTATACTTTATGGTTCAATTTTGTACAAACTTTTTGTGCCTTTATAACAATTGCATTTCATAAAATACAAAATTGCTATCATCACATACTAGTACATACTAAATAAAAAAAAATGAAAATTTTTTAATTCAGTGATAATAAGCTTTTTGTGTTCAAATAAATCAATGTAAATAATTTTAACTTAAAATGTTCAATTACAATTAAAGATAAATAAAGAAAAATAAAAAGAAATCACTTTATGTTTGCATAATATATAAACGTGCATAATGCTGAGTATTTATAAAATGATGGTATTTTTTACGAAAATAATAAATTCAATTTTTTCCAAAAAATAAATCAATTGTTATAATTTAATTACTGTATAAATTTTCCACATGAATATATTTTAAGTCCATGCTCCTAAAAATAATTTTTCATAACATTACCTTCAAAATCAAAAATAGAAGATTCTGAAAAAAAGTTATATGCCTTGTTATTAAATCTTCCCAGCCATTCAGTTACTGTACTAAAATTTATGTTTGGCAAAACTGTTAAACTAATCGAGTAGTGTTTCATTTCTTCGTTTTACAACAGTGTGGCTAGATCTAGCATAATTTTGCTAAACTGGCATAAATTATAAGCCTTTAGCATCTTGGTTAGCATACCTGTTTATCAGCATAATTTTATCATTTTTTAAGGAAAATCAACCATAGCGAACAGCAGAACAACAGCACTTTATAAAATTATGAATCGCCTGACACAATTCCACCAATTTTTTTTTAATTAAAATATTTTTTGTGGAACTGTCTTCTTCCTTATTGTCCCGTTAAACCTTGTCCACATTTTCTGGTACATTATCCGAAATTAATATACTATGAATCACCTCATCAGCCCAGGAACATTTTCAGTCAGGACAAATGTGTGAATTTCGATTACTAATTATATAAGAGATTTTTTAATAATTAAATTCAATAAATCTCTTTTTTAATTGTTAATCTCCTAAATAAAGTAATTATAAATAAAATTAATTAATAAATTAATAAAAATCAATTTATTCCACAACATCAAGAATATCATCCACCAACAACCAGGTTCATCCAATACTTCAACTTCATGAACTATATCTTCAAACCAGCTTTTCAAGCCACATCATATGGTTATCCAAGTTCAACAATCAAATATCTTCAATCCAATTCTTCCCAGTTCTATGTCAGTTCACATACAAACTTCATCAGAACATATAATTGGTGATTTTTATTAATTTATTAATTTATTTTATTTATAATTACTTTATTTACGACATTAACAATTAAAAAGGAGATTTATTAAACTGAATTAGTAAACTTAATTTGATTAGTATCTTTTGCTTTCTTCTGAAGCTTAACAAAGGAGTAAGTAATTTTCAGAAATTTAATGCTTGCCAAAATTCTATCTGAAGTTCAGATTCTGAACATAAAGAAGCATAAAAAGGATAATAAGAAAGCAATTATAAATAAAAAAGTATTTTTTCGAGAATATGTTAGAATTATCTTTAAAACGAAACTTAAAAACTGCATTCTCGTTTTGAATTCTCTGTGCGCAAACTTTGTTTATGCAAGAAAAATACATGTAATAAAGAAAAAATAATAAATTTATAACTTTAGCATAATTTTGGCATTCTTACGATGCCAATTTAGCACAATCTAGCATATTTTTAATGAGCGTCTGGAAAAGTTTTGATTTTTTATCTGGTCAGACTGTTATACAAGCACTTTTCACCTTGAAACAATGTTTATTTTGAAGAGGGCTTTCCCTCGAGCCTCGTTTTCGTGCCGCATAGGGATGACGTGTCGTCTCGCTCAAGTCTCGGGGTAAAAAGGCCCATAGAGAGTTAGCTGACTATTGAGAAAGAGAGGAAAGACGAGAGACGAAGCACCCGTTTAGCTTCATGCTGTATTAAGCGAATGGTAAGTAGTAAATCGAAGAATAGGCAAACCACTAGACTACCCAAAGTGATGAATGGCCAAGTTTTGCTTCAAGACAATGGCCGAGAGAGGAATCAGAATTGCAACAACATCAAGTGTACATCTAAGGTAAGATTACGTTATGATATAGACTAGTCAGAAATGATATAGACTAGCAGTGGCATCCGTGCAAAGTGTTTGTGAATTGCATGTTGATACCATTGTTGATAAGTATTTTTGCACATAATTTGCCTTTCATTGTTGATCATAAGATAAATATTGTTGATCCCTGTCTAGTGTTGGTGGATTGCTTGTTGACACCATTGTTAATACCTATTGATACACAAACTTTTCCTTGCATTGTTGGGCATGAGATATATATTGTTGGTCCATTCAGAGTGTATGTGAATGGCGTGTTGATACCATTGTTGATACTTATTGTTGCACAATTTTTGCCTGGCATTGTTGGTCAGGAGATATTTCTCATTAATATGCGCTGACAAAACCATGAATATCGATTTTTTATCGATGATTATTATTTTTTCAAAATCAGAAGTAGATAGTGACCTTCCTGCAAAATTCCATGAAGATCGGAATAAAACAGCAGATTTGTATAAAAAACCAAACCGCAAACAAACAAACCCATAAACAAACCCACAAACCCACAAACATCCTTCTTCATATATATACTAGCAAATGTACCTGGCGTTGCCCGGCATTATTTCACTTGTAGGTATACAGAAGAATCTCAAAAAATTATATTGTAACTTCCAATATTTTAAAAAATAACTCAATTAAAAATCAGAGAGCAAAGGGACTATCCATTCTACGCAAAATACGAAAAACAGTAATTATAAGTGATATTCCGGGACTTTAACTAAATTCTTCCTGACTTGCCTCACCACTGCGGAGAATCAGCAGATACTTTTCTTGCTCTTGCTCTATTCAAAACTCCCGTTATTCAGATGTTTCAAATGCCCTTATAGCTTTTTCTGTTATAGTTGCAGAATTTCTCTGACCAATACTCGTTCTTTCTCTGTCTTTCCCAAGCACATTAATTTTTGCCAGTCGTCTGGACGTTTGATAGGGAACTCAAGGGAGACACACGTGACATCTTTGCTTCATCAATAGACGCTGCCTTATTAATGTTCGGTCATTGCATCATCATTTTATGTATATTATTAATAATTCTTGGAAACGAACGTTCAATCACCACATTATCAATATCTCCGTTTCCAAAATATACACATTCCCACACAATATAGTCAAAATGTATTTTTATGCAATTTTTGCCTGGCATTGTTGGTCACGAGATATTAATATGCGCTGCCAAAACCATGAATATCGATTTTTTATCGATAATTAATATTTTTTCAAAATCTGAAGTAGATAGTGACCTTCCTGCAAAATTTCATCAAATTAGTAAATTTGTTTGTGGGTTTGTTTGTTTGTTTTTTATACGAATCTACAGTTTTATTCCGATCTTGATAAAATTTCGCATACATGACCTTCAAAGCATGAGGAAGGCCACTGTGTATCGGAGATTTCGAAAACATAAGAATTTTTCATAAAAAATCGATATTCATGGTTACGGCAGGGCATATTAATGAGAAATATCTCATGACCAACAATGCAAGGCAAAGTTTGTGCAACAATAGGTATCAACAAATGTATCAACTCGAAATTCACAAACACTACGCTCGGACCAGCAACAGATATCTCATGACCAACAATGCAAGGCAAAGTTTGTGCAACAATAGGCCCGTCGTGTTCGCATAAACAATAGTCTCAATGCGCAATTCACCAATAACAATGAGCACAAAATTATTCAAAGAATTATAACAATGAACAAAAAATGTTGATGCAATGACAAACATAATAGTCCCTTCGCCCTATATTGTAGTGATTGAGTTGTTATTTAACCAATTTGGAGGTTTAATTTAGCTTTTTGAGGTTGTTCAGTTTACCCACAAGCGTAATTATCCCGGGCTAGTTCTATATAATGAAGGATGTTTATTTGATTGAGTGTAATTAATACATATCTGCAGTTTTATTCCGATCTTGATGAAATTTTGCATACATGATCTTCAAAGAAGGTCACTGTCTAGCTCAGATTTTGAAAAAATAATAATTATTGATAGAGAATCGATATTCATGGTTACAGCAATGCATATTAATGAGAAATATCTCATAACCAACAATGCAACGGAAAGTTTGTGCAAAAGTACTTAACAACAATGGTATCAACACGCATCTCAGAAAATTAGGCACGGACCAACAATATATATCTCACGACCAACTATGCAAGGCAAAGTTGGTGCAACAATGTGTATCAACAATGGTGTCAACACGCAATGCACCAACACCATGCAAGGTTCAAAACTATATCTCACAACCAACAATCGAAGGCAAAGTTTGTGCAAAATAGATAAGTTTCAATTTGTAACAATGCATAGAATTCCTGTAAATCAGGCTTTTCTTAGAAAAGAGAGTTCTTAGTACTTAACAATTTCTTGAAAATCTTTATAAATAATCAGTAACTGGAGATAATGAGTTAGCAGACTATTGCGAAAGAGTGAAAGACGATAGAGGAAGCACTCCTTTAGCTCCGTGCTGTATTGAGCAAATGGTAAGCAAGTAAATAAAAGAATCGGCGACTGCTAGACTAGACAAAGTGATGAATGGCCAATTTTTGCTCTCAAGACATCGAAAGAAGAAAGGAAATTCCAACAACACCAAGTGTAAGATTACGTGAGTAAAAAATTATTTAGACTAGAAGGTATCCTTGGACAGGTCCATCCATTGTGAGCCTTTAAAAAATTTGTTTTCGGTAAATCAAGTTCGGGTATATCACCTAGAATGGATTTTTTCAGTGAAGAGGTAACTTCCTGTCTTTCGGATTTTTCTTAGAATGGATAGTCCCTTTGCTCTATATTGTATTGATTGAGTTATTATTTTACTAATTTGGAGGTTTAATTTAGCTTTTTGTGGTTGTTCTGTTTACCTACAATTGTAATTATCCCGGGCAACGCCGGGTCCTCTGCTAGTCTTTCTATATATATAAAGAAGGATGTTTGTTTGTTTGTTTGTGGGTTTGTTTGTTTGTTTTTTTATAAAAATCTACAGTTTTATTCCGATCTAGATAAAATTTCGCATACATGACCTTCAAAGCACGAGGAAGGTCACTGTCTACCTCAGATTTCGGAAATATAATAAATATCGATAAAAAATCGATATTCATGGTTATGGCAAGGCATATTAATGAGAAATATCTCATGACCAACAATGCAAGGCAAAGTTTTTGCAACAATAAGTATCAACAATGGTATCAATACGCAATTCACAAACACTGTGCAAGGATCAACAATATATGTCTCATGACCAGCAATGCAAGGCAAAGTTTGTGCAATATAGAATTCAATGCAAAGATTCCCTGTTATTCAGGCTTTTTTTAGAAAAGAGAATTCTTAGTACTTAACAATTTCTTGAAAATCTTTAAAAATGATCAGTAGATGGAGATAATGAGTTAGCAGACTATTGAGAAAGAGTAAAAGACGATAGAGGAAGCACACCTTTAGCTCCGTGCTGTATTGAGCAAATGGTAAGCAAGTAAATAGAGGAATCGGCGACCGCTACACTACACAAAGTGATGAATGTCCAATTTTTGCATCAAGACATGGAAAGAAGAAAGGAAATTGCAACAACATCAAGTGTACATCTAAAGTAAGATTACGTATCTAAGAAATTATTTAGACTAGCAGTGGAGTCCTCGGAGAGGTCAAACCATTTTGAGCCTTTATAAGTTTTTTTTTTCGAATTTTCATTAAGAATTTTTACTATATTAATTCAAAGCGATTTTCTGTGTTTATTTTTATGATATTGCAAAATATATTCCAAAAACATTTAGTCCGAGCCACGCTGGGTTTATCACATAGCTTATTTGGTAGCACATTAGATCCAAACATTGTATAAAAATACATTTTGATAATATTCTGTGGGAATATGTATATTTTGGAAACGGAGATGTTGATAATGTGGTGATTGAACGTTCGTTTCCAAGAATTATGAATAATATACATAAAATGATGATGCAATGACAGAACATTAATAAGGCAGCGTCTATTGATGAAGCAAAGATGTCTCGTGTGTCTACCTTGAGCTACCTATCAAACGTCCAGACGACTGGCAAAAATTAATGTCTCTGGAAAAGACAGAGAAATAACGAGTATTGGTCAGAGAAATTCTGCAACTATAACAGAAAAAGCTATAAGGGCATTTGAAACATCTGAATAACGGGAGTTTTGAATAGAGCAAAAGCAAGAAAAACTTCAGTCTAAAGTATCTGCTGATTCTCCGCAGTGGTGAGGCAAGTCGCGGAATATCCCTTATAATTACTGTTTTTCGTATTTTACGTAAAATGGATAGTCCCTTTGCTCTCTGATTTTTAATTCAGTTATTTTTTAAAATATTGGAAGTTATAATATAATTTTTTTAGATTGTTCTGTTTACCTACAAGTGAAATTATCCCGGGCAACGCCAGGTACATTTGCTAGTATATATATCAAGAAGGATGTTTGTGGTTTGTGGGTTTGTTTGTTTGTGGGTTTGTTTGTTGGTTTGGGGTGGTTTTTTATACAAAGCTGCTGTATTATTCCGATCTTGATGAAATTTTGCAGGAAGGTCACTATCTACTTCTGATTTTGAAAAAATAATAATCATCGATAAAAATCGATATTCATGGTTTTGGCAGCGCATAATAATGAGAAATATCTCCTGACCAACAATGCCAGGAAAAAATTGTGCAACAATAAGTATCAACAATGGTATCAACATGCCATTCACAAACACTCTGGATGGACCATCAATATATATCTCATGGAAAAGTTTGTGTATCAATAGGTATCAACAATGGTGTCAACAAGCAATCCACCAACACTAGGCAGGGATCAACAATATTTATCTCATGACCAACAATGAAAGGCAAAGTATGTGAAAAATACTTATCAACAATGGTATCAACACGCAATTCAGAAACACTTTGCAGGAATGCCACTGCTATTCTATGTCATTTCTGACTAACGTAATCTTACCTTAGATGTACGTACACTTGATGTTGTTGCAATTCCGACTCCTCTCTGGATGTCTTGAAGCAAAACTTGGCCATTCATCACTTTTTGTTGTCTAGTGGTCGCCTTTTTTTCTATTTATTACTTACCATTTGCTTAATACAGCATGGAGCTAAACGAGTGCTTCGTTTCTCGTCTTTCCACTCTTTCTCAATAGTCAGCTAACTCTCTATTATCTCCAGTTACTGATCATTCTAAAGGATTTTCAAGAAACTGTTAAGCACTAAGAACTTTCTTTTCTAAAAAAAAGCCTTATTAACAGGAATTCTATGAATTGTTACAAATGAAAACTTATCTATTTTGCACAAACTTTGCCTTGCATTGTTGGCCATTAGATATATATTTTTGGTCCGTACAGAGTTTTTTGTGAAATGCGTGTTGACACCATTGTTGATACATATTGTTGCACAAACTTTGCATTGCATTTTTGGTCTTGAGATATATATTGTTAATCCCTGCATAGTGTTGGTGCATTGCGTGTTGATACCATTGTTGATATTTATTGTTGCAGAAACTTTGCCTTGAATGGACGAACCAGGAGTCATCTGCGATGACATTGGTAGCCCCGTGGGGCTTAAAAGGATTTCTACACGAAGATTTGGGTGCCTCAGATGTAAGGCGGCTCAAATGAGTGTTCCTAATTTGCTCTGTTGTAAAGATTAATGGCCGTCAATCTCCCGCGCCACTCCGTAATTATTAAGTTAGCTTAGGCATACGCTCAAGCCTCTATTTTATTTCTTTGCAGGACCAGCATCAGCTGTCCCCGAAATTAAA
Source organism: Rhysida immarginata (assembly GCA_023313115.1). NCBI lineage: Eukaryota > Metazoa > Arthropoda > Chilopoda > Scolopendromorpha > Scolopendridae > Rhysida > Rhysida immarginata. Next base: position 843,328 of record JAHWFO010027632.1, on the reverse strand, counting down.
CGCCGTGCGCCGCTGCGATCTTGGAAAGAGAGACCTGTACGGGAGTGCCATGCAAACAAAGCTTATGAGTCAATTCGAGTAATACTTATGTATCAGTTTATTATTCAACTGCATTTCATTTGCGTAATTTTTCTACTTAAAATGAACTGAGTTCTGCATATATTATTGTGGCCAGTTTTCGATGACCCTTTTTCTGTGAACCCGTACCGGTTTGATACGAGGCCTTTCTCTGTATATCCTTAGAGGCCTTTTCTTTGTGTACATTAGAACCTTCGCTCATTTGGCGTAACTCCTCGTGTTAGAGGATGCGCATGAGGACCCTACAGGGGTTCCCCTTCCCTTTTTCAATAATAGTACTGTATTCACTCTTATTAATATCTTGTTTAATAAATATATTATTAACATAACTACATTGCTGTCCTCATTCACTTGTTCTTAAGCTAGTTTCCGCTGCGCTATAAAATATCTGTGATAGCTTTGTAGCCATATTATTCTACACCCTTCCTGGTACCAGAGCATTTCTTCCCTGGGCCGAGGGGTTTCATTGTTCGCAGTGGCTACGTTCACGGCTATCGTGAAGGCATAATGGCTCACGACAGTAAGGGGTGAAAAATTTCTTGTCGGCCTCGTTATTGCCGGGAGCTGTTTTGCTTCACTTTTCGGCCGTAGTGGTGAACGAACCAATTATGTGAATGTTCAATAGGGAAAAGTTTCAAATCGTATCGAGATTTGGAGAGTTTTATAAATGAACGGCAACAAGAAACATTTTATCAACTTCGGAAATCGCATTCGGTTTGCTAAATTATATAAATAATACTCAATAGAAAAACCTCAACAAGCTAAATTAAACCTCCAAATTGGTTAAATAATAACTCAATCACTACAATATAGAGCGAAGGGACTACCCATTCTAAGAAAAATCCGAAAGGCAGGAATTTACCTCTTCACTGAAAAAATCCATTCTAGGTGATATACCGGTACTTGATTTAACGAAAAAAATTTTTTAAAGGCTCACAATGGATGGACCTCTCCAAGGATGCTTTCTAGTCTAAAAAAATTTTTACTCACGTAATCTTACTTTAGATGTACACTTGATGTTGTTGCAATTTCTATTCTTCTTTCGATGTCTTGAAGCAAAAATTGGCCATTCATCACTTTGTGTGGTCTGGCGGTCGCCAATTCTTCTATTTACTTGCTTTCCATTTGCTCAATGCAGCACGGAGATAAAGAAGTGCTTCCTCTATCGTCTTTCACTCTTTCTCAATAGTCTGCTAACTCATTATCTCCAGTTATTGATTATTTTTAAAGATTTTCAAGAAGTTGTTAAGTACTAAGAACTCTCTTTTCTAAGAAAAGCCTGAATAACAGGAATTCTATGCATTGTTACAAATTGAAACTTATTAATATTGCACAAACTTTCCCTTCCATTATTGGTCATGAGATATATAATTGATCCTTGCGTAGCGTTGGTTCATTGCGTGTTGACACCATTGTTGATCCTATTGTTGCACAAACTTTTCTTTACATTGTTGGTCTTTATATTGTTGGTCAGTGCCGGGTGTTTGTGAATTGCGTGTTGATACCATTGTTGATAAGTATTGTTGCACACATGTTGCCTTGCATTATTGGTCATGATATATTTCTCATTAATATGCCTTGCCATAACAATATATATCGATTTTTGATCGATAATTATTATTTTTTCGAAATCTGATGTAGACAGCGACGTTCCTCATGTTTTGAAGGTCAAGTATGCAAAATTTCTTCAAGATCGGAATAAAACTGTAAATTTGCATAAGAAACAAACAGACCCACAAACATCCTTCTTTGTATATAGAAAGATAGAAAATTTAAGCAAATGTCTTTGAAATTTGAAGGTTGCGTTTTTTTTTGATTTTTTATTGTTTTAATATTGGTGATTTTTATTAATGTCTTATTTATATTGCTTGTTATTTTTGACCAAACAATCAATAGAAATTATTAATAAATGGAAATTACTATTAAATAATAAATAAATTACAGTACATAACCTAACATACTCTCCTGTTCACAACAATCCAACAACCAACAATACCTCTGCACTTTTAATTAACACTGATTGTTTTCAATCTTAATTATTATTGTCAGGGATTTTTGTGTAAAATGAACACAGCAAACGGGGCTTGAAATTCTAAGAATGATTTTTAATAAAACTGACAATATCTTATAAGCGTTTTAGCGAATAAGGCCAGTATAAATGAATTAATAATAGAACACGAATAATCATTAGTCCAGATCCAATGCCGATACCTGAGCTGGTGAGGTAGGTACCTGGTTAGTCACTTCTTTACATCCAGAACGGACTGAATACGGGAATGGAGTAGAAGAAAGCCAATCCATGACCAGTGGAAGAATATCTAATAGGTAAGTAGAAGTGGTCCAAGTAAGGTGGCAAACTTTTCAGGTAAGTCTACCGTGGGGGAACAACTGTTCAGAATAGAATCAGATATCAATATTGTATCACTTAGAGGTAAGATCTTACTTAATTATTTCTAATTACTATAGCACTACTTCCTAACGACGCTACTGAAACCAAACGAGGAAGATCACGGTTCCAAGCGTCAATACCGGCTACATCAGCAAGCGGGACAGTCTCCTCGAGTGTCTCGACCTTCCATGGGAAAAAAAACCCTGAGTTGTCTGTCGTAGACCGTGGGAGGGGGGCGGCTGAAGTCCTGGGTTCAAAGAATCCAATGGCGGAAAGAGTTGGCCCTTTGGTAATGGTAATCTCTGATGCTTCGTCGTTTTGAAGCACCAATGTTGAGGAAACTAGTTCAATGAAAGTGGAACTCCGAGAATAATCAAAAGTTTCATCACTAATGTCAGTCTTTGATTCTGGAATATTAAGTATCAAGAGTTCTTACTTACTTTTCTACGGAGAGCTTAATTTGTCGAATCCATGTTTCACACGGAACTTTCCAAGGCGATCCTCGATGATGTACCGGCTGTTGCCACTATTCTTGGGGCGATGAGGGACACTTCGTTGGCAGCGAATGGCTGCATGCCTTTGGCTTGGTCGGCCTTGTTGTGTGCCTATCCTCCGTCCTTGTTGAGAATTGTTCCTGGCCTCGGCTGTGGCATCGTTCACTTTAGCTTCAGAAAATACATAGAAATCATAAGTCTTATCATCAGCCTTACTGTTCATGGAATTTCTCTGAATTTTTTCGTGGTTCCATCGAGATCCTTGCTCACCTGTCGGTCCAACATCAGCGTCGACATCTCTCTGGTTGCGCATCGGACGATCCACTATAGCTCTCTGCCATTCCTTGCTTGAGCCAAGTTTTGTATTTGCCTTTGGAGGATCTGGGCCGATTCTGCGCAGATAATCCTCCAATGGTCTTTCTTTTCCTTCTTCTCTTTTTTCTTGGCGGGTCTATTCCGGCTCGGGTTGAGAGCTTATCTTCCACTCCTCTTTCTCTGTTTAAAATCCTCAGAATTTTTATTTTCTGCTACTTTTTCCTTTCGAGGATTTGACACCATCCTGCTGCCGAATCCGCATGAAGAATTTCCAATTTTCGATTGTGGTCTTTCTATCTTCTGCTTTTCTTTCTTCCTTTTCCTTTCTAAAAGATTCAAAGCAAAATTATGAATATTAAGATCATTTCTTCTGATTGAAGCCATGCTGACTCTTCTTCTCCTTTTTTCGTTCATCTCTGTCGGACCCCTGGAATATTTCTTTCGACTATCATCGCTTCTCTCTTCTCTATATTTTTTCCGTAAAATATTCTTGTTCTATACCCAGCTTTCTTTCTCTTATTAACCGCTGATTTTCTATTTCTCTGTGAATAGATACTCTCTTCTATCTTCTTTGCTTTAACCTTTTCCTCTTCTGAAGCGTTCCTGAAGACATCTTTACTGTTTGTAGTGAGCTTATTGAAATTTCCCTATTCTCGCTTCCCAGCTTCCCTATTCTCGCTTCTAACATAATCAATCTATTCAATTGTGACGGAATAGGTCTAAGATTATTGATATATATATATATATATATAATTAATTATTATCTATTGATATATAAACAATTACCTTTTCTTACCGTCTACTTAACCAAACAACACCTACACCAGGAATTGTCAGAATTATAAGTCTCCTTCCCCCGTGATCGTATAGTAAATGCTTAACAATTATATCCTCCCTCTCAGGCTGAAAATTTGCTTGACGACAATGAGTGAAAATAAACGTAATTTACAGGCACGAGCTATTTATTACCAGGTCAAATCAGATATATAATCAAAACAAAAAAAGGAATTTCGTTAATTATTGTAAAAACATACATTGATGAAAATATAAATAAAAAAACATAAATTTAAACTCAATGGTATTTAGGCTGGACTAAAACAACAAACAAAGAATAACACACAAGCAACGCCTAATAAATTTCAAATCCCATTATGATAATAACAATCAAATAATAATTGGCAATTCACTATTACGTTAAGAGTTTCCCCTTCCTAACCCCCTTTTGTCAAATTAAACTAATCCTAGAGTTCCTTTGCATTAGAGTTTCTTGAATAGCAAATTAAATTCTATGCTTATCTCACTAATTACTTTTGGATAATAATCGTTCGTTACTGTTCTCAAAAAAGGAAAAAGGAAAGTTAGTTCACACGCGTTGGGCCCAATTAAATTATGCACTACCTTATCTTCGTCTTATTCTGCTCCCGGCTTGCGTAGGTCCATTGCAGCCGCCTCCTTCGCTGTTATTCCGCCAACTCCGCCGTATTTCGCCTACTCCGTCGTGTTGCTCCCGTGAGGTTTCCTCCGTGTGGCCACGTCGTTCATTCGCCCGTCGCCGCTCGTTGCTCCTTGGCCGCCGCTTCACCGGGTCCACTGAAACCGTCCCACGTACTAGCCACTACTACCGGCTCAGGACTCGAGAATCGCCTTGCTTAAGCCCACAAGATACGCTTCTCGCCCCGTCCTGCCCCACCAAGTAATAGTGCTTACGCTAAGTACGGCTCCAGCTTATCGGTGTGGGCCCTGCTCTCTCCAGGCGATCCGTCCGCCCGCTCCTGGCATCAGTCGTCGCTCTCAGCTTGGCTCCGGGATGATGTCTACCCGTGGACCTCGTCTACGCCGCCGTCGCTCGATATCACGATATCATCCGCTCATACCGGCTGGGGAAGCTCTCCGCCGCCGTCTTGATGCTCGCTTGGAGAAGAAATTTTTACTTTTTCTTTTCTCTGACTGTCACTCTGTGCTCCCACCTTTCATCTGCTTCTCTCTCTGACTGACACTCTTCATCTGCTTCTGTCTACTAGCACATTTCATCTGTCGACTGTATCTCTCTGCTCTCTCTCTTCGTCTGACTGTGTCTCTGTCTCTGTACTCTCACATTTCATCTGACACACACACTGCTTTTTACTCATTCTCTTTTCTTTCTTTATTTCTCTTTCCGAGAAAAGAAATACCTTTTTCCTTCTTAGAATTTTACTTTTCTTTACCCAAAGGAACTCTAACCTTGAACTTTCATTTCCCTGAATTTCTTCTACCCCTTTTGTTCTATTTTCCCTTCCCTTCCTATCGCAATTCTCTCTCTTCCCCACACAAAAAACAATTTTTTTCCTATTTCCTGATGGTTCTTAACCCTTTCTCTAAGGTTCACAGTGAATTGCCAATGTATAAAAAAAAAAATTCTGAACGTTTGCAAAAGTACAAAAAATAATATTCTAAATAAATGAAAACCGCTATTTCACTTGTTTATCTCTCACTGTATTCATACCTATTTTCAGCCCGATTGTTCAGTGCCCCCCTTTTATTATTGGATTTCCCTTAATTTCTACCCGTTTTATTTTATTTCGAATCAAATTTATATAAAGTAACATATCCACACGGATATAAATGGGTTTATATCCGTAGAGACATATTCATATGTCACACAATATTTCTTTTTACAGCGTTTCCCTATCTTAACTGTTCGCTATTCGAATTTTCCTTCTATTGCCATTAGAAAATCCGATTTATCCTATATATTTACCTTCAGCTTCATTTTCCACTCGAAACTGCAGTGCTATACTATTTTCATCCTTTATACTTGATGTAGAATTTGCGTGCGCCTTCGGGTTTATACCTACTAATTGGCTAGCTGGAGTAGGCTTTTCCTCTTCTAATTCTACAATTTTATAGAATAGATAGATTAAATATCCTATCTTCCAATTAAATATCCTGTCTTCCAATTAAATAGATTTAAGTTTTCTAATCTTCTAATTTCTCTAACTTCTGTATTACTTAATTCTATTGTTCCTCTCTTAAACTCGATCTCCTTTAAACACCGCTACTACCATCGAAGGTTTACCTGAAGTCTGTTTTTTTTATTTTTTCTGCTTCCTTCTTCAAGCAATCGCAGTACATTTCTGTTTTCATCATACCCCATTCCATGGCCTTATCTCGCACTTTTACAAACTATAGTTTCTTCTCTAATTCACTACTAGTAACTATCTCTTTGTAATAGGCTATCATTTCACTTTTGGAGCTTTCTTTCTCAACTTTGCTACTCTTGCTCAAATTTTTGTTTCTTTCTATTTTTCTGTTAGCGCTGGGGTTAATGACACCTGCTGCTATTTCTTGCCTCTTCTCATGGCTAAATGTGATTAACCTAATTTCCTAATTTATTAAGTTATAAGTAATTGGCCACCTTATATCCTTAGGGTGAATTATCACTTTTAACTCGCAACCTCTTACATTAGGCTTTTCTACATATTTCTTCCTGATTAGCTCCCAACTAATTTCTCTGCCAAGGGCTTCCCATGATGAATTAAATCGTCCTTTGTACTGTGATTCAAACTGCTTCTTATTTAGTCCATTTTTACTCTGACGAAGACGTCTCTTAAACAATTACAGAAGTCATCTTTATTTATCAATTCCATGGCCTCTGGTACAGATACCGCTACTGCTTGCTTGTAGTTTTCTGCTGACTCTTTTTCTTGATAAATTCTTTATAACGAGTGATTAGCTTAACCCGTTCCTCTTCTTCATTACTCGACCTCATTGCTTCTACTTTCATTGCAGCTTTCCTTTCATCCAATATCTACTAGTTCTTGTTGTTAAATCTTTACCTTCTATCGGTTTATTAATTTCTATAAAATTTATCCCGATTCTTTAATCTTTCTTAACTTCTTTTTGACTAGACCCTTCTAAATTGTTATCTTTAATTAAAATCGAAGACTTAACAACTTCTGACCTTGCTTCTGGATTTTTCGCTGCTTTATTCTTTTTTTTTGTTTTTTTCGCTTCGCCTTTCTGTTAACTATCACTTCTAACTTAGGCACATGGCTTTCTTCATTAATATTGCTATTTTCTTTACCGCTAAAATGTGGCTTAGAATTTAAGAGCTTGCTATTATTTGCTGCGAAATCGCTTTTGTCTTCACTATCTAAAATTGTGCCCCTCTTTGGAACTAAGCCTTTACTGAACCATTTTTCGACCTGTTTCATAACTTCCTCTAGCTTCGTCCATTTTTTACATTGTATTTTTACTTGGATTTCTCAGGACAAACTATTAGGTACGCTGTTACAGCGAAATAAACCTCGCTGTAACAAAACACGTGTTTTCAGGAGGAGAAGGCTTCCCGAGAATCAACGCGGCGAAAGCGGAACAGGAGATTCGATTGTGGAGAAGTGGAGAGGCGACAGCGGACGACACGGTAGAAAAGGAGAGTGAGTGCCGGAGTCAGGGGATTCTTCGAAAAATCTCGGACCGAAGGACGAAC
>JAHWFO010027632.1:800049-835574 GCA_023313115.1 Rhysida immarginata | reverse complement strand
GAGGTTGTTGAATTAAAATTCATTTAGTACGTACTTACAACGTAGTGGTTTTCTTACTTAGTGTCTCGTATCTGCATTTAAACTTAGCTATTATTCCACTGCGCTAATTGGCACGTGACATACGCAATAATTCTATCCGTTTCCTTCCAGTCTATTATGAACTTAATTAGTTGCAAGTAACCTCTATTGCAGTCTTTGATTGTCTCGATACTATCCTTACAGTAGTGCTCTATCTTTAACCACTTTTTTAAATCTTCGCCCTCCATATATATAGTTTATTATACCTCACAGGATGCTCTTCTAATTTTCCTTTATCATATCCTTCTCTTCGTGTCTGCTCCTCTGAAAACTACACTTCTTCCAGCTGTTTTCTTCTTCTCTTGAAGCACCTCACTGCTTGTGTACGTCTTTCATGAAACAAGTGCAAGAACAGGATAATAAATGGAATACGATTTTTTTTCCTAATAGTAGAGTTCTTACACAGTGGCAGTCTTCTGTCCGCAATCTCCACTTTGCTTCCAAAGCACCTCCCTGCTCTGTCAGGGATTTTTGTTTAAAATGAACAGAGCAAATGGGGGGTGAAATTCAAAGAATGAATTTTAATAAAACTGACAAAATCTTATAAGCGTTTTTGCGAAAAAGGCCAGTATAAATGAATTTATAATAGAATTCAAATAATTATTAGTCCAGCTCAAATGCTGATTCTTCAGTTGGCGAGGTAGGTTCCTGGTTAGTCACTTCTTTACACCCAAGACGAGCTGAGTACGGGGATGGAGTAGAAGACGGCGAATCCATGACCAGTGGAGGAATGTCCAATAGGTAAGTTGAAATGGTCCAAGTATTCGGTACCGCACAATCAGAAGGTGGCAACCTTTTCAAGTAAGTCGACCGTGGAGGAATAACTGTTCAGAATAGAACCAGATATTTATATTATATCACTTAGAGGTAAGATCTTACTTAATTATTTCTAATTACTATAGCACTACTTCCTAACAACACTACTGATACCAAATGAAGAAGATCCCGGGTCCAAGCGTGGACAATCGCGAGGGTGCCCAGCGTGAATACCGGCTATGTCAGCAAGTGAGACAGTCTCCTCGAGTGTGTCGACCTTCCACGGGAGAAAGAACGCTGAGTTATCTATCGTAGACTGTGGAAGGGGGGGGGGGCGGCTGAAGTCCTGGGGTCAAGGAATCCAATGGTGGAAAGAGTTGGTCCTTTGGTATCGGTAGGAATGCCTAGGTTTCCCAATGTGGTCTCGTGGGGTACGTCATCGTTTGAGGTAATCTCCGACGCTTCGGCCTCTTGAAGCACCAATGCTGAGGAAAGTAGTTGAATGAAAGCAGAACTTGGAGAATAATCAAAAGTTTCATCACTAATGTCAGTCTTTGATTCCGGAATATTAATTAGCGAGAGTTCTTGCTTACTTTTCGACGGAGAGCTTAATTTCTCGAATCCATATTTCGCAGGGACCTTTCTGAGGCGATCCTCGACGATGTACTGGCTGTTGCCACTATTCCCATGGCGATGAAGGACACTTCTTGCAGCAAATGGCTGCACGCCTTCGGCTTGGTCGGCCTTGTTCTGTGCCTATCCTCCGTCCTTGTTGAGAATTGTTTCTGGCCTTGACAGTAGCGTCGTTCACTTTAGCTTCAGAAAATACCTAGAAATCATAAGTTTTATCATTAGCCTTACAGTTCATGGAATTTCTCTGAAGTTTTTCGTGGTTCCATCAAGGTCCTTGCTTGCCTGTCGGTCCATCATGTGCGTTGACATGTCTCTGGTTGGGCATCGGACGATCCACTATTGCTCTGTGCCATTCCTTGCTTGAGCTCCGCTTTTTATTTGCCTTTGGAGGATTCTGGCCCGATTCTGCACAGATAATCCTCCAATGGTCTTCTTTTTCCTTCTTCTCTCTTTTCTTGGCAGGTCTATTCCAGCTCGGGGTGAAAGCTTCTCTTCGACTTCTCTTTCTCCATTTAAAATTCTCGAAATTTTTATTTTCAGTGGCTTTTCTTTTTCGAGGATTTGACAATTATGTTTTTGACTGAAATTTTATATTAAAAGTTTTAATAAACTAAAGATGAGATAAATGATCTCGAAAACGTTTTTTTATTCAAATTGTAATTTCATCAACTTTTTTCAAATGTACTTCTCATCATCGGACCTTCATCACCAGATTTCTCCCTACTTTATGTACGTTGTTTGTTCTTGTGTATCTTCCTGTGTATCTTCCTGTGTTTCTACTGTTATTCTACAAGACTTTTTTTTCACCTGTGTTTTTTTGTTCCACATCTGTCACCATAAAACTTTCTTCACATTGGGTGACTTTTATTTTTTATTATTTCAAGTTATTTTTCAGTTTTTCATTAAAAGCAGTATTCATTTATAATTACATATATTTACTACAAGTCCTACTCTTTTGAACTATGGTCAGGCCTCTAAACAAAGTCAACTCACACCAACTGGGTATTGTAAAGACACGAGTGGTAAAATGGACAATGCAGATGATACAAACAACGGATTTAAGTCATGCAAAAAACGCGCATGAAACATCGTTTACTACGTGGAAGGTCCCCACTATTTAGACATTTTTCGGCAGTGTGGATTGCTGTTACAGTGTATGGACTTTCGTCTGGGAATTTACAGAAGAAACCACTCCTTTAGCCTGATGTCTGATGTAGCTTATACAAATTATCAGATTACAATCCGAAAAGCAACGCTGAATATTGAGACAGTTAAAGTTAACACAGCTAGACTATTAGCACATGCAAACACTCTGCAATCCACTAATGCGTTTTTCCCTAACGAGCGATTTGAAATGAGGTCAGCGAGTATTGCTACTGTAACTAGAAATCACGTCATACAGAACTTAATTACCGACCAGATTCCCGTTTTATTTTTGCATTTACAACAAGTAAAGCCCAGAATGATTATTTTACTTCGAACCCATTCAACTTTCAACATATCAATCTATCTTTCTTTTCTCTCTCATTGGATACTAATGCAATTCCTCTAAACCCTCTGATGCCGAAATTTTCTGTTGGTCATACATGAGAGAGTTGCTTCATTCCATGAAGACACTTGGGATTTGTAAAGAAGACACAGTTGTAGACATTAGTCAGTTCAATTATGGTTCTGGTTACACATTTCTGGCCTTTGATCTTTCGAGAGATAGGAATTATTATACAGATATATACATCCGTATACGTAACAGTACACTCAGCCTCGAAGTCCAGTATTCCGAACCCTTAGCTAATTCGGTAAAATTGATTGCTTATTGTCATCTAGCAGGCCCAGCAATGCTTCGCTATTGTTATATATGAGCACCTGTTAAAAATCAACTAATGAAGCGCCATCTTTTACTCTTCTACGAAATTTAGTAAGCTGGACATACTCCAGAAACTTTAAATTAAGATTTTTTTCGTAAGCCTATATGTTGCTACAAGCTACGCTCAACTTACCTGTGAAAACCCCATGAAAATTCGACAAGTAGTTTTGGAGATTAGTATGTTCAAACAGACAAAGTTTTTAAAAATGTTTTTATTGTATTCTGCATCACTCCTCTCCAATCACCAGCCCTTTAGCTGAATGAGTTAGACGTAGGGCTGGAGATGAAAAGTGGAGGTTAATGTTCACTTTTTTTGTATATTCCCATTCAGAAATTGCAAAATTTCATCAAAAATGCCCCTGGCGCCCTTCACAAAGCGGAAATATCCTCGAGAACCTTCCCTCCAAATTTTGTTGCTTTATCTTTATTCCCCACGAAGTTGCATCAAAATATCAGAAAATTTTGTGAAACACCCCCGAAAATCGATTTTTATCAGCTTTCGCACCCTTAAAATTCGAATATCGAAAATCGGGGAAACTACTTTTTTGGAACAGTAGCTAGAAATTTTCCTGCAAAATTTCAAAGATCTGCGTTTATTGGGGGTGGAGCCAAGCGACCAAACGTGTAATTCCTTTCTGTCCCACTGGATGGGCAGGGAGTCCGAATTTCGAGAAACCTGGTCTTAGCACACCACTACGCTATCCGTCCTATGACCTCACCGAGTTCGAGTTGAGGGCTTCAGTATATTTTGCTGTGCGTTGATGAGTCAGTCAACTAGCTTCTTTATATACTGCTTTGGTCGCCATGAAAAGTCTTTTTAGAAAATATTATACATTTTATTTCCGTGCGAAAGTCTTCCAGTTACTGAGGAAGCTTTTTCACAGAATACTCGCAAAAGTCTTCATTAAACAAAGCAAACAACGACGTCACAGTTTCTGACGTTAGAAAAATGCCATTCAGATAAAAAATAAAATATATACTGTTTTCCCGCGCGACACACTTGCAGTCATTGTTGATGCTGCTTCACGGAACAATCGCAAAATTCTTCATTAAACAAAGCAAACGTCACAATTTTCTAAAGCTGGCAAAATTCCCACTCAGCTCCAGGTAAATTGAATTTTAAAAAATCTACAATGGAAAGGAAGAAAGAATAAACAAAACCCCACCTTAGTGCTCACTTATATTTTGTAAAGAACCTCTGTACAAAATTTCAAATTTCTAGGCCTTATGGTTTGGGCTGTGCTTTGATCACTCACTCTATCAATTTCTTCTTTTATATATATATACCAGAATCTCCTGAAAATCAATAAAGACAGAGGCATGAGCTTCGATTCCACGAATTAAGCTTGATGGATACACAGGAGCGATGGAGTGCCCTTGAGAGAGACCCAATCATGTGTTTTCCCGGCTGATTTGATACTAGAGCTCAAACCTGTCCACCCGTCTTTGCTAATAGCTAACATGGATGATTCCAGTAAACCAGGCACACACTGAACAACATATATACAAATGAACTGTTTTTAAATGACTTACTCGTGAAAATGTGAAATCTTTCAAGACAAACATACTAACAAATATGAATTTAATACCTGTCGAAAGTCTAAATGGAGCCAATGCTGTAAGCCTTTAAATTTCTCGATTTAATTATTCTAATTATTATTTTTTGTTTTATTCAATTTCTGTAGATTCATTTGTTCAAATAAATTTTTTGGATTAAGATTGAATTTGTCTTGAATTAAGGTTTGTGATTTCTTTTAGTGTCTAATAAATAAATAAATGTATAAATAAATAAATAAATAATTGCACAATCACTGGTTTTCATGTATTTAATTACATTTTTATACAAATTTTACAGACATTAAAGTAAATTTTATCACAGCATTACAAGCTGAATTGTTATTTATTGTAAGACAGCCATGCGAGCTTTGACGCATCAGGAGTTTCCACTGACCAGTACACAGGATTCACGATTAATTCTTCAGGGATGATGATATGATGTATCACCCTGGATAACAGATCTCGCCCAGGTGGAGGCTTCTTCAGGCTGGGGTTGGTTGATAATACGTCTTGTATTAAACTATTAATGTTTGATCCTCATATTGATTTCCCTCCGATTAACACATTTCCTTTTTTATTCCATGTGATAACATCTCATCATTTTCTAAGTCTCTTGATGAAATGTGTATGTTAATAGGTCTGCTTAACAGGCAGGCTCACTACGTTTCCTCGGTGACCGGTCTCATCATGTCCATTAACGATCGCGATATTGGCATCTTCGTGGGTTTTTTCTTTTATGTCTGCAGGCGAGCGCATAATTGAAGAATAGTCGAGTTGTTGTGGATATAGATAAGTAGTAGTGTTGAGCGACACTCAAGCAAAGTACTCGAAACTCGATACCCATGTGGGAATTGTCGATACCAATTACCGATATTTGATACCAAAAGAAAAAGAAAAAAGACAACACTTTTATATTACATTTTTATTTATCCTCATTCATTTTATTCATTGTATTTAAGAATAAAAATTTATCTACAATTTTGGATTTAATCTTGACTTATTTTTTGAGATTTACTCTCTAGCTTTACTAAATGCACATTCAGAAGGCATAGATGTTGCACTAACACACAGATATTTTAGTAGCAGCTGTGATATAATATTTTCTTCATTAACCTGCCATTATTTTAAAGGATTTTCAAGTGAACTATAAAAAAATCACCCAGAATAAGGGAATCTCAGAAACATCACGTGATAATCGATATTTCAAACGATGTATGGATGATACCGATACTTTGTCGAGTAACAGGTATCACTCAAAACTAATAAGTAGGTGTCTCTTAAAGGGATTGCGGTGATGGTGTTTAGTGCATTTTAGATGAGATTGATGCGGATTGAGGTTCGGTTTGGGTTGAAAGGGTTGTTTGTTTCGACCAGCCTCTATGGGTTGCTTGAGGTTTCTTTTAGTGTCTAATAAATAAAGAAATAAAAATAAATAAATAAATTACACAATCGCTGGTTTTCATGCATTTAATTACATTTTTATTTAAATTTTACAGACATTCAAATAAATTTTATCACATCATTACAAACGAAATTTTTTTTACATTAACTTATTATTTATTGTTATTTTTTTACATCAACCATACGCGCTTTGACACGTCAGACATGTCCACTGGCCAATACACAGGATTCACGATTAATTCTTCAGGGATCATGATATGATGTACCACCCTGGGTAACAGATCTCGCCCAGGTGGAGGGTTCTTCAGGTTGGGGTTGGGTGACAATATGTCTTGTATTAAACTATTCGATCCTCGTATTGACTTCCCACTGATTGACACATTTCCTTTTTTATTTCACGTGAAAACATCAGATCTCTTTTGAAATCTCTCGTTGAAACAAGTATGTCTTAACACGCAAGCTCACTACGTTTCCTGAGTGACTGGTCTTGTCGTAGGCCTCATCGGATCCACTAGCCATCGCAATATTGGCATCGTTGTGTTTTTTTCTTTTAAGTCTGCAGGCGAGCGTAAATTGGGCCAATAGAAGAGTTGTTATAGATATAGATAATTAGGTGTCTCTTGAAGGGGTTGCAGTGACGGTGTTTGGTGCATTAAAAACGGGATTGATGGGGTTTGAGGTTCAGCTTGGGTTGAAAGGGTTGTTTTGTTTTGACTTGACTTCTCAGCGCTTTGCTCTTAGATATATTTGAAGTGTATTTAAATAAAGGTCCATTTTCTGATGCACATTCAAATTCGATACATTTAAAATCTTGTTGATTTACGAATCTAGTTGTTTATTACGTTTTTTCACCATCATTGACCACATAACAGCTCAGGTTTAGGTTGGCTATGTTCAGTGGGTTGCGGTGCCATAGGAACACTCTGCGCTGTAGCATGGAGGAACCTTTGATATTCGCGAGCAAGTATAAAAAGATACTCTTGCATGTTCTTAATTATTTAAATTAATCAAAATAGGTGCATTTGCACTTCCGAGCAAATGCGGTAGCAGGAATTCATTTCCATGTTGATACAGATAATTTTTATGAAATTTTTTATGGGCTAAACCTTTTATTTTCCTGAAATGCTGCTTAATGTGTGGTGTACAGGCGACTCTACGATGTAGAATGTTATGACAGATCTTACACATAGCTTTAACTAGATTAAGAGTTGCGTGTTTCATTAATTCTTTCCTATGCCATGGAGACGAGTGTTAGAAAGCTCCTAGAATATGTCGATGTTTTACAACCACAGGAATCACCATTGTAGCACCTGCTAATTCAATCAATTTAAAAGTGATGGTTGGGTTCTTTAAACCCATGTTTTATCCGCATAGAGCATGATATCTTTTTCGTGAGGAAAAATCTTACTACGCATTCTCAGAACATCAGGGCAACTCTGAGTTAAGTCAAGTAGTAAATAACTATGGGGTTCTTCAGTGGCATTTTTAATGACTTTGATAACTAAATGGCCATAACCTATTTGCAACACCAAGATGCGAATCTGGCATACATCTCTAGGTGACTTTAGCAGAAATATGAACTGAGCATTTAAACTTATTGTACGGATGATTTTTGAATGAGCAAAGAGGTTCTGCGTTATTAGCAGCACAGAGAAATTGAAATGATGATTGTCTTGCTTGCAGATTTTCTCAACAATTATA
Source organism: Rhysida immarginata (assembly GCA_023313115.1). Lineage (NCBI taxonomy): Eukaryota > Metazoa > Arthropoda > Chilopoda > Scolopendromorpha > Scolopendridae > Rhysida > Rhysida immarginata. The sequence goes on along the minus strand of JAHWFO010027632.1, from coordinate 827,584 downwards.
TTATAAACGTAGGAGTAGTGATAATTATATATTAATAAAGATGAATACACTCCTTTAATTAAAATAGAAAAATAGGAAAATTAAAATAAATAATTAAAAAAACAAAGAAAAAAGTCACCAGAGTTAAAGTTTACGGATGGGAAAAAAATCCAGAAAACGTTAATATTAAAGATAGTCATTTACAACACGAGCCATTTACATCACTAATCATCGAACCTCCATCATAGACCTGTGTACCTCCCTGTTTCCTGTAACGTTTCTTCGCAGTATCTTCGCCTCTTCTGTGTTTCATCTGATCTTCATCTCTTCTGTATATCTTCTGTGTTTTCATCTGATCTTCGTCTCTTCTGTACATCTTCTGTGTTTCTTCATACCTGTGTTTTTTCGTCCTGAGTTTCTTCACAAGTCCTGTGTTTCTTCGTCCGTAAACTTTAACTCTGGTGACTTTTTTTTTGTTTTTTTAATTATTTATTTTAATTTTCCTATTTTTCTATTTTAATTAAAGGAGTGTATTCATCTTTATTAATATATAATTTCTCAACAATTTCATTATTTTTCACTTCATTTAATAAATCATCTAAAATCATTAAAGCCTGTTCAGGTACACGTTCGTGTATCAGCTTTTCATCAGGTACTCATGCATGAAATGTAATGTTAGGTAAGTTAAGATATTTAACAACTGATGGGATTAACACTCCATAAAAGTAAATTATATCCGTAGGTGGAGGGTTCATCACTTCATCTCTATACTTTAACATTTGGGCTACTAAAGTAGACTTACCACTTCCCAAACAACTGACAACAAGACCCAAAAAGTATTGAGTAAATTTAATAGATGCATTTATTTCCATGATGAAAACTGGTCTAGACAGAAAATTTCTGCAAAAATTTACAAGCCTATGTTGAATGTTGAATGTTTGAGATGTCTTTTTGAAAGAACGTTATTTCAAAATCCATAACATGCGTAATTCAAACAAAGCAAAATTATCTGATGAAAGGTATTATCAAAACTAAATTACAGGTAAGGCAGTTTTTTCCAACGCAGGAATATTACGTATGACCTCGATGACTTCCAAGAAGACCTAAAAAGAGCCAACTACTTCCCGGAAAAATTAATTCGCTTGAGGAAAGCCAAAGGATCCATTGATATGCCGATGGTTTTAGGTCTGCTCCCAAACTCCGAACACAACCAGTCATTGAAAAACATAACACGTATTGGGCCGCTTGCAGTAACAGTGGAGGCCTTTCGAGGGAACAAGAAGCCACTACAGTGCTACAACTGCCTGCGCTTCGGACACGTATCCATGGGCTGCACGGAAGATCCTCGTTGTAATAAATGTGCTGAGGGGCACCAGTCAAGAGATTGCCCCAGGATCAGAGGACAAGACCCCCCAAAGTGCATCAGATGTGGTGGACAGCACACTTCAAGGTACACAAAATATCCAAAATACCCCTAGGTTCAAAGGATGCCTAGTTCTAAAGTGACAGTAGGCAAATCCTATGCTGCTGCTGTGTCTACGCCGGAAGATAAAGGCCTCAACATCAACGACCTACTAGGTATGTATAAGCAATTAGGACGTATCTTTCATCTGTTTTCTAATCTAGGCAAAAGTTACCCACAGTTGATTGGGCTCCTTACGACCAACTAATTTTAGTATGGCTGCACAACGTTATACTGTAATCAACAAAGGTGAACTTCGGTGCGTGATATGGAACGCTAGGGGCATTCCCCGAAAGCGTATCGAGTTTCACAATTTTCTGTTAAAGCAAGACATTGACGTTGCTTTCCTTTGTGAAACTCATCTCAAACAAAGCCAAGACTTCAAGCTACCTGGCTTTTGTGTGTACCATAAGGATCGAATGGCTTCAAATGCTGCAAGATGTGCTTCTGGGGGCGCTGCGATCATTAATAAGAAGAGAATTCAACACCTAGAATTAGTCTCCAAGTCTTATGCAGGTATGGAATCGGCCTCCATCATTATCAATGACGTCTCCTGTGGTGAAGTGAAGTTTGTGGTGCTCTATAATTCACCTAAACATTATCTTGACATTAGTGAGCTTGATGAACTCTTCAGTGGTGACACTCCAGTCGTCCTAGCTGGTGACCTAAATGCCAAACACCCAAGCTGGAACTCCAGAACGCAGAATTACAACGGCATGATTCTCTATAGGAACATACAAGGTAGAGATGATATCATCGCTGCTGGACCTGTGGAGGACACCTACTACTGCGACCACTCCCCTAGTAGTGACGTTTTGGACATCTCACTTTTGAATGGTTTCTTCAAACCGTACAATATCTTCACGATTGATGACCTTTCTTCTGACCACAAGCCTGTGGCGTTGAACTTTGACAATGTTGACATAAATTTCCGAGAGGAACTAATACATCATCAAGACTGGAAGCTTTACAAAGATATTCTTAAGGAATATGGCTGCCACCCCGACGTTGCTTACTGTACAGAGGACATCAATCAACGTGTTGAAAACATCACCAGATGTATTACCAGTGCCATAGAAGCTAGTAAATATCCATCAGAGAATATAACTCCTCATCGAATCCAACTCATTCCTGGAATCCAACACCTGATTTCTGAAAGAAACAGGACCCGTAGACTATGGCAACGCTATCGTGAACCTTGGCTCAAAACCAAGTATAACACGATAGTGTGAAGAGTCCAAGAGGATATAAAAGAGCTTCGCGATGCTAGATGGAATGAAAAACTCAAATGCTTGTTGGCTCACAACAATTCCATTTGGAGTTTGGTCAGAGCTTTTCAGAAGAGGAAGAATGATACGCTTCCTCCACTACGTACTCCACAAGGTGACTATGTGCAAACTGATCAGGACAAGGACCAAGTCATTGCAGATTCACTGGAAATGCAGTTTGATACTCCTACCAACCATAAGCCCGAGAGCCAAATAATGTCTCAGCGTTTGGAAGAAAGTATTGTCAACTTTGATGAAGTCCCGCAGCATTTTACGAAGTACAACATCGAGGCTGGACAGATTGCCAACATCATAAGTAAACTGAAAAAGAAGAAGGCTCCAGGAAAAGAAAAGATGAGTAATAACGCCCTTTCGAATCTCCCAAAGAACTTTATTGACTTTCTCACCAATATCATTAGCGACTGCTGGAAATTTTCTTACTTCCCTGTGGCTTGGAAGAGTATCTAAGTATTGTGTTGAGTATCCAAATCTATTGTGTTGAGTATCCCCAAGCAGGGACAAAATCCTGCAATTCCCGCGAGCTACCGACCTATTAGCTTGTACCCTCGATATCCAAGGTGTTGGAGAGAACGATCCTCGTCAGATTCCAAGATCACTGTCTAGCAAATGACTTTTTTCGAGAAGAGCTGCCCACTCTTGTCCGATGCAGATATGGAGGCTCGTTGAAGACCTGAGCACCCCCCTTGAACCTATCCAGATACTGAGGGGTGGTATTTCTCGATATCAGTAAAGCTTTTGACCAGGTGTGGCATGAGGGCTTTGTCTACAAAATGATCAGAGACGGGTTCCCTGTCGATTTGATTTTGTTGATGAAATCCTTTCTTGATGGCAGATCCTATCAAGCCAAAGTTGGAGAAAATCTTTCCACGCCCCGTTTTGTAAAGGTGGGTGTCCCTCAGGGTTCTGTCCTCGGGCCTGTGCTATTTAATTACTTTGTACATGATTTCCCGAAACTCGATAATTGTAATCTGTATCCGTACAATAAGTTTAAATGCTCAGTTCATCCTTCTGCTGCAGTCACTAGAGATGTAGACCAGATTCGCACCTTGGTGTCGCAAACAGGTTACAGCCGTTTACTTTTCAAAGCCTTTAAAGATGCCACTCAGGAACGCCATAGTTAATTTTTACTTTACTTGACCTAGAGTTGTCCTGATGTTCTGAGATTGCGTAGCAAGAAAAAAGTTTAAATTTGGTCACTAGTGTTATCAATCTTCATTGACCAATCAATGCAATGTGATTTGGCTTAAAGAGCCCATTGGCTTAAATGCTTTGTAATATGTATTGATGACTCGTGATGACGTGAGTATCTGGAATTTGTCCTACAGTAGAACAAAATCGCTAAAATAAGCGTCTTCCTTTGCTTTGGCAATTTCACCCAAAAATCGAAATAATCGCAAAAATTATACTATTAATCGATTAATCGTCCGTTATGCATTAATCGAAATCGCCGATTATTTTAGATAAAAAAAATCGGTTATACGATTAATCACGATTAATCGCCCATCCCTGGTAAATTTTGTTCATACAAACTGCACATCTAGACATAATTGCTTGTGGTAACGATTATATTTGTTTTGTTTTTAATTTTATGTCCCTAAATTTAGTTAAGTTAGTTTGACGAATTTATTGCAATTATTGTTTGGAAAAATTCTGCGACCTCGGTTCGAACCAGGAACCTCGGCTGTTATGGCCGACGCCTCTACCAATTGGGCTTTTGCAGACACCCGGACAGCCATGCTGTCTTAAGGTGTCTTAAACACAACCAAATTGTCAAGGTTTAAGTTCCAATAGGAGGTGGGCGCCTGGCTCACAGATCGAGAATCTCTCCTATCCAACCATCTGAAAGTTTGTGGAACTCACAGATAAATTAATATTAATTAATATTATAAACTGGTGATAAGCCTACCAAGCATAAGGTAAAAATGGAAGGAAAAATTCTGCGACTTGGGTTGTCATGGCCGACACCTCTACCAATTGTTTAGTTTGTTTAATTTTTTCCACCAATTTTTTCTTATGTGTTTTTGCTCATTAAGATGAATTTTCCTTTAATTTATTACTTCCATGTAATTTGCAGCCCATTAAGTTATAATTGTTTTTTTTTTACCTTATGATTCTTTCGTTACTTACTAATAACATTTTGTTTGCCTATTAATTTTAGGTTAATTAGTTTTGTTTTAGACCATTGATTTGTTTAATCTCTTTCTTGTTTTTTTCTTTTTCTCTTTCTTTTTTCACTTTCTCTTGCTGGCTTCTTTAGTTTCCATTCCTACATTTTTATTTTTATTGTTTTTTCTATAGGCATTTCTGATTGTTACCCAGTTAGATGACTAGTTCCTCATATTATTTTTCTATTGACTTATTAAATCCTGCAATTGACAAGAGAAGTATCTCTCAATCCCGTGAAGTTTTTTCAATATTCTGTTTGAATATGCGGAGTATTAGCACTAATTTTGATACTATTCTTGCAACTCTGGACAGTATTAGTTTGCTGCCTATGGTTCTTATTTTCACGGAAACATGGTGTCGCAGCCACTTTGAGATCCTCCCTATATCTGGACATAATTTTGTTTAGATTAATCGAGAGACTAAGCGAGGTGGAAGTATTTGCTTATATTTGGCTACTCCGCTGAGCTATAAGATTTACGTTGTTAACAGACAATTTTGAGATTCTAATTACTTGTGTGAATGATATAAATATCATGATTTCGGTCTATCACCCTACTTTAGGGCACCTCTCTTTTCTCATTTCTACTATACTTCTTGATCCTCTGTTATCTAAAAAGTTTGTAATTTTATTTGGAGATTTTAATGTGGATCTCAGCAAGCCACCCTCTTCACTAAATAAGCTCTTGAATCCGATTGTTATATCGGGTTTAACCCCGACATCGAATTCATTCTCATATTACTTCTCAAAATTCTGATCATAGTCTGCTTTAGATATACACGTATGTTTTTCGAATTTTCTTAAATTTTGTTTAGTAATAATACCTTAGATGTTTCCCTGTCGGACTATTTTCAATTATTTATTATTTTCAACGTTGCTTCTACTAATACTTTTGCTCCTAAATTACCTTTATTTTTTGCACTGTATTGCGGTATTTAATTTGTATTCGTGCTTAACTGAGTGGTCTTTCTAACTGTCCGACTCTACTGACATCAGCTTTTTAATCTTTCTTACTGTCGGAATCAACTTTTTAACCATTTCTTCACCCAATTTCAAACATGTTGTAATCGGTACTTCTCTTTAACGTATGTTAGTAAGCCTAAAACTTTACATTTAATTAAAAAAAAAAAACTTGCATTACCCCCTATATACTTAGTTTGATTTAAAAGAAAGACCGGCTTCAACCACTATCCATGCCTATAAAAATTATTCAAATTATTACAACAAGCTACTCAGCCAAGTGCCAATATTACAACAAGCTATTCAGTCAACTGCACTCGAGCAAAGATAAGTGGCGTAATCTCGATCTATTGCTTAAACGATCCAGTTCTGTGCAATGTCCCTTTGTCCACAAGAGCAAATTATATTATCCTTACTAATAGATTTTTTCATGCTCTCCTCCTTCCCTCTGATTCTACTAATTCTTTACCTCCTACTATGCCCTGTTATCCTTTTCTTAGTCCTGCTTCTCTCCCTCCTACCTTTTATTTGCTACGCCAACATCTCCTGCGGAAGTTGTTGATGTCATCACTCACTTAAAGCCGTGTTCAGCTCCTGAGCCTTTGGGGCTTAGATTTGATGCAATTAGTGCAATAAAGCATTTCATTACTCTTCCATTAACTTACTTATTTAATTATTCTATTGACTCTGATACCCATCCTGCTATATTAAAATTATCCCGTATTACCCCTATATTTAAGAAGTCGTATTATCCCTGATTCGTCTTTCTATTCTAATTATCCTCGTCTCTCAACACTTCCAATATTTGCTAAAATATTTGAAAAGATTTTTTATAAGCATATTTTTCATTTTGTCTATTCAAACAAAATTCTTAATGCTCAACAGTATTTGATTTGTCCCCAGCTGTAATACTGAAACTGCATGTTTTGAGCTTACGGAATTTGCTGCCTCTCAAATGGCCCTAACCAAATTTATTGCTGCCGTGTTTGTTGATTATTCAAAAGCTTTTGACAGCATACCAATATATATTCTTTTATATAAATTGGAGTTTATCTATGAAATTCTTGGTCCACGGCTAGCATGGTTAGGAGAATTGTTAACAAGTAGGCAGTATTTTCTAGCCATTCTGGCCAATGCTCTACTATCACAGTCAGGAATATGGGGGTGCCTCAGGGCTCAGTATTATCGCCTCTTTTCAATCTATTTATTAACGATCTTCCTCACATTTTCTCTTCGATTAAACTAATTCTTTATGCTGATGATCTTGCTTTTCTTTTTTACAATTCTAATCTTGCTCAGCTTCTTGTGGATCTTCTTATACTTTGTTAAATTTTAAGGAGAAAAATGACACCAACCAGCTATTAGTTAATACAGAAAAAACGAAATTAATGTTTTTTCATCAGTGGAATAAACACCACATTCCTTAGACTCTGTTACCATACAATGGCACACAAATCATATAGACTATAGCTTCTTTTTGTTACCTTGGTTTGCTTATATCTCATGATTTGACCTGGAATCTGCATACTAATTCGCTATTACCTAAGTTAAACATAAAATTAGGCTTGATCTCTAGACTTCAATTTCTTCCAACTAATATTTTGTTATTGCTATACTATTCACGGATACACTCATCTTTATGCTTTGGAATTAGTTTTGGGGATCAACCACCTCTTACAACTTGACCCGAATCCTTAAATCACAAAAGTGGTTTTTACGTGTATTATTAAAAGTTCCTAAATAACTCCGCCCAGGACACCGTATGGCAGACTGGCCAGTCCCAAGCCTGGATAAAGGAGGAGGGTTAGTGTCAGGAAGGGCATCCGGCTGTCAAACACGCAGCTAAGCCTTTTTGATGAGTGGTATCCATGACTCAGAAAATGCTAGGGCATTCCCCGCAGTAGGGAACACGCAGTTCCTTAGGCGGCCGAATACTGTGAAAAGTATGCTAGGGTTTTCGCATCAAGAGCGGGTGGAACTAAAGAAGCTAGCTCGAAGACCTTTACTACTCAGGAAGACAAGAAGAGGAAGGGAAATCGTGGTCATGATGGAAAGAAAAAAAATTGATGTCGTGTGTATGCAAAAACAAGATGGAAGGGAGACAAGGCAAGAGAACTAGCAGAAGGGTACAAGATTTTCTACAGCACTGCAAGCAATGAGGGCAGAAATGGAGTAAAGATCATCAACTCACGAAAAGTGAAGGAAAACGTCATAGAAGTAAGCCGCAGAAGTGACAGGATTATGAGGATGAAGCTGAAAATAGGGGAAACAATCCATATATTGAGCGCTTATCTCCACAGATTGGTGCAAGTATGGGGATGAAGGATGCTTACTGGAAAAACATAGAAGATCTAAGACAACTGGAACGGAAAGATAGAGTCATCATCGGAGGGAACTTTAATGGACAAATTGAAGCCAATAACAGAGGCATAGAAGGAATCCATGGAGGGCATGGTTTTGGAGACTTGAACCAAGTAGGTGAACAAATCATAGATTTCGCTGGGGCTTTCGACTTTGGTCAACGTTTTCTTCAACAAAAAAGATCACTTGGTACTTTTTGTACAGTAGAAAATATCTAAAGGCAGTGAAGAACTGCAAAGTCATCCCTAGTGACCACGTGGCAACGCAACACCGCCCATTGTGCATGGACCTCCAACTTTCGGACAATAACTTTCGATTCAAACTAAAAGACACAGTTTTGAGGCATAGATTTAAGGAAGCAGTCCTGCAGAGAGTTTCCAGGGATTTTGAGGATGTTTAAGAGTGGTGGAATAGAAATGCAGAGGACAACAGGTGTGCTGGCAGGAAAATCTTGGGGGATACAACAGAAAAGGCAAAAAAGTAGTGGAACTCCACATATGCCCCAGCAGACCTACAAGTCTTTAAGATCAGGAATAAGGAGGCAGAGAAGAAAGTGGCACAAGCGAAGGCCAAAGTTTGTCAAGAGATGTACGATGGCTTAGAAATACCGGAAGGGCAGTAGAAAATATATAGCATTGCCAAACACAGAAGCCGGACAGCAAAAGATATTACACACATCAAGCAGATCAAGAAGACCAATGGAAAAATCCTGAGGAACACTGGGACGATACAGGATAGAGGGAAAGGGTACTTTGAGGAGCTACTAATCGTGTTAAAGTAGCACTGAAGCAGCTGAAGAGAGGGAATGCAGTTGCACCGCATGGACTCTTGGCTGAAGTCTGGAAGGTCCTTGCAGAGGAAGGGCTGGACCTGCTATGAGATCTCTTGGTGAAGATCTACAGAGAGGCGGAGATACCAGACGAATGAATCGAAAGTATTCTTGTCCCCATCTACAAAGTTAAAGTAGACATCCAAATGTGTGACAACTACAGAGGAATTAAGCTAATGTTACACACCATGAAGATCTTGGAGAGGATCCTGGACAAAAGACTGAGAGCTGAAGTTAATATTGGGAGTCAACAGTTTGGTTTCATCCAGGAAAGTTAACCATGGATGCAATCTTTAGCTTGAGACAAATGATGGAGAAGTTCAGAGAGAAACAACAAGAACTCCACCTGGTCTTCATTGACATGGAAAAGGTATATGACAGAGTGCCAAGGCAAGAAATTTGGAGGCGCCTCAGAGTTAGAAGCGCACCAGAGAAATATGTCAGATTAATTCAAGAAATGTATAGAAAAGCTAAGAAGAAAGTGAGAACCTGACCGGGAGAAACGAGTAGCTTTGAAGTGAGGGTGGGTCTCCACCAGGTATTTGGCACGGAGTCCTTCCCTGTTCAACATAGTTGTAGATGTCATATCAGAGAAAGTCAGGGAAGAAGCGTATTGGAACATGCTCTATGCGGATGATATAGTTTTATGTGCAAGATCTAGAGCAAAGGTCGAAGAAAAGCTACAGCATTGGAGGAAAGCTCTGGAAGACAGGGGACTGAAAATCAGAAGCAAGACAGAATATATGGCCTGCAACATAGAGGGCCCAGACAAATGAGGAGCTGAAACTGATGGAGACAGCAATCAAGTAAACTGACCACTTTAGATGCTATTGAAAAATGGCAGGAAAAATTCTGCGACCTCGGCTGTCATGGCCGATGCCTCTACCAGTTGGCCGACGCCTCTACCGGCTGGCCGACGCCTCTACCAGTTGGGCTAACCCAGGTCGCAGAATTTTTCCTTCCAGTTTTCGATAGAAAAATTACTACATCAAGTTTGGAGGTATCTCCAGTTTATATTTAATTATTCACTTCGGATACCTTGGTTCGATTGTTGATGAATGGAGTGAGACGGGCAGGGAAGTGACTAGCAGAATGCAGGCATCATCATCTGGAAATAAGACATTATCAATGGCTTCAAAATTAATATCAAGTATATGCCTTGGATCACGATATCTCTTTCTATGCATAGGATGCTTTAAAATGCCCGAGACTAGCTCGTTGCTATGATTTTCTATATTGGGCAGCATGGATTCCATGAGCCCTTGAACGTATTTTCCAATATGAGTCATGTTGAAGTCATTATAAATGGAGGAATTGAGAACAATTCTCCGATCTTTTTGCGCAATAGTCCTAAGGGTAACGTTTTGGAACGTTTGCAGTTCCCTCCATCTAGTCTTACATATTGTGGCCCAGACGGGCATACCATAGGTCAAGATAGTCCGAACAATGACCTTATAGAGTAGGAGTTTATTATCAATGTTTAGAGCACTATTCCGGCCCAGCAGAGCAATCAAGCTAAACTTGGCTCTCCTGGCCTTATTCAACGCATAAGTTGCGTGGGGAGTCCAGGTAAGTTTAGAGTCAATAACAACACCAAGATATTTATAAGTTTCAACCCAGTCCAGTTTTTTGCCATATAGTGTTAGAGAATCTAATGATCTCTTTCTCTTCTTGGAGACAAACATCGCCTTGCATTTGTCTACATTCAATTTTAGCCTCGACTTGCTAAACCAGCTTTCACACTCCTTTAGAGCCTTCTGCAGCCGCGAGACTACTACGGCTGGTTGACGAGCACAGGTCAGTATAGCAGCGTCATCTGCGTAAAAAAAGAGCTTACATTTAGAAGGACTTGGAAAGTCTCGCATAAAATAATTGAATAATACTGGCCCTAGGACTGAACCTTGTGGGACAAAGCTTTTACTTCATACATAGGAGATAGATTATCTCCAAATCTGGCCTGAAAGAACCGGTTGGAGAGAAACGACTGTATCAGAGTGATTATGTCTTGAGGAAATCCATCCATAATCATTTTAAAAATAAGACCATCGTGCCAGACTTGGTCGAAGGCTTTGTGTACATCGAGGAAAACGACCCCACAATACATAGAGAGATTAAGGGGCACATTGATATCCGCTGCGAGCCTCCATGTTTGGAGTTGGCAGGAATGGTTTGAGCGAAAGCCAAATTGTTCATCGCGGATGAGATCATTGGCATCACAGTACTCAACGAATCTCTTGAGGATTGTTTTTTCCAGGATTTTGGAAATTGATGGTAACAAGCTGATGGGCCTGTAGCTAACAGGATTTGCAGGATTTTGTCCTGGCTTAGGAATGCTTAAGACAACTGATTGCTTCCAAGCATCCGGGAAGTAAGTGTTCTTCCAGCAGTCGTTAATCACTTTTGTAATATCTTGAATTGTATTTGGAGGTAAATTTTTCAAAGCACTGTTCTTGATACAGTCTTTACCTGGAGCTTTTCTCGTTTTTAAATTTTTAATGATGCTTTGGATTTCATTTATATCAATGCCATGTTTTGGGAATTCATTGCCGTGAATATTATAGAAGCCAGTTATGCAGGATTTTACTTTCTCAGACATATCAAGTCCTATTTGCCGACCATCAGTAGGCGTGACAAACTGTTCTGAAAGTGAACTTGCAATAAGCTGCGCTTTATCATCATTCGTGATGAATTTGCCATTTTGGGCTAACAGAGGTGGGATATTTATGGCTTTCTTGTTTTGCAAGGCTCGAACCATGCACCAAAGAGAGTTATCGTGGGTCGACAGACTCTTAACTTTATCGCTCCACTTGTCATTACGAAGTGCTTTTACCTCCTCGTGAACTCTTCATGAAAGTTGTACTAACGGACGGGTTAATATATAGTTTGCATGGGGAATAGTAAGACGTTATTGGCTGACAAACAAGAAGAGAACAAATGAGATTAATTAGACGAACTGTTGGGATAGGACAGGACGGAGGACAAATAGGAAATAATAAGGGGGCGGCGAGAAAAATGTAATAGGATGAAACATATGAAAGTGAAATTATAAAAACGTTTAGGAATGATAGGGTGCCTAGCAAAAAGATTACGTAAAATTATTCCTGATTATTAGTAGACAAAAAAGGGGCCTGTCATGAAAGAATATTATTGACATTGTTCAAAATTATCGATTTTATGATTCCCTGACTGTACTCGGTTTAAAAAAATAAAAATTCCCTGACCATTCCCGGTCGCTAGTCACCCTGTAAAATAGTCCCACATGTAAGAGCATCGGGTCAAAGGTAAAAAAATATGAAAGGACATTGAAGAACATTGAAAAGAAGAAATAAAAGATAAGATAAAGAAAGAAGAAAAGGACCCATAGGGCTTGCGACAAATTAAGGAATAGCTGAAGTTGGAAGGGGACATGGGAAAGGTAATGAGGGAATGGTGCCTTTGCTAAGGTTAATGCCATTAGGGGTGAGGGAATTAAATTTCCAAATAAGAAAAGACTCGAATTGCTTTCTTTCTTTTTTGCTATGGAAGTTACTACGAAGAATATAAATGCTGATGGCCTGTAAAGAGTGACCAGGGGAATTAAAGTGTTTAGCGACAGGGGTGTCAGCATTGCTAAGAATATCAAACTTATGCCCGGCAAATCTGGAGCGTATGGTATTGCCTGTCTCTCCAACGTACTGTTTCTGGCATACTTTGCAATATAACAGGTAAATTAAGTTGTGAGAAGTGCAGGTCAGGTTCTGGTTAATATTGAAAGTAAAGGAGGAGGCACTGCTGGAAATGGAGGTAGCAGGGTTAAGAAAATGACAAACACCGCAACGCTTTGCATTGCAAGGAGAACATCCCTCAGTGGAAGTGCGTGGTTTGGTAATAACAGCATGGACCAGAATATCTTTAAAATTAAATGTCCGTTTAAAAGAAACTTTTGGTGGTTCTGGTAGAATGGAGTGGAGAAGAGGAGAATTGTCAATAATATGTTGATATTTCCTTAGAACATTTTTAATACTATTGAGGGTTGGATGATAAGGAAGAACTAATGTAGGTGTTGTCATGGCTGGAGAAGGTTTGGGGTTGCTGTTAGAACGAGAATTGCGATGTTTATAGATAGAAGCGCGTATGACAGATTTGGGGTAGCCTCTTGCTTTAAGGGAGTGGGTAAGGGCATTAGCATGGAAGTCCTTGTCAGACTGATTAGTGCATATTCTATGGAGTTAACTGACCTAATGGGATGTTATCCTTGCAATGGCAGCTCTCATAGTGTAAGTACTGGTGTTGATCAGTAGGCTTCTTATAGAGATTAGTAGACAATTTATTGTTAGTGATAGAGACAGAGACATCCAAAAAAGAAACTGTCCTAATAGAGTAATTGTGAGAAAACTTGATGGAGGGGTGGATGGAGTTGGAATGGGTGATAAAAGATAAGAGTGAGTCTTCGTTGTGTGGCCAGATCAGGAAAATATCATCAATATATCGCAGCCAGAAAACGGCTTTAAGGGAGACGTGGAAAGTAGTTTGGGAGCCATTTTGGAGCCCATAGCAGTGCCACTGGTCTGGATGTAATACTCATTGTTAAAAGTGAAGAAATTGGAGGTGAGGATGGTACGAAGAAGAAGGTAGATAGTGTCAGTAGAAGTAACTTGGAAAGGTTTGTTAGCCTTGAGACTGTTGCACACAGCTTTAACCCCATCATCATGAGGAATGTTAGTGTAGACATCAAGCGTGCAGAGGAAGACGTTCTTGAAATCGTAGTTAGAGTCGTTAGGGCGCCCGTCCGTTAGTACAACTTTCATAACTTCAGAACAATTCTCTAATATTCTATTTGCTTTTAGAGAAATATCCTTTTTTGCTTTGATAAAGGATAGGCTCTATCCGAAACGTCAGCTTTTTATTTGATTTTATAGTCTGATTTTGATTTTACTTATTTTTATTATTATTTTGTTATTTGTTAATTATTATTTTATTTTTCATTTTTATTTATTAACTATTATCGAAAGAAAAATAATAAATAAAGAAAACTCATTCTCGTTAATATAGTTTAACTAGCAAAGAAAGAAAGAAAAAAAGAAATGAACGTAAATATTTTTATAATTGATGTACGCATAATAGAAGTTTATGGTCCCAACATTGCTTTCATTGCGACATTTAAGTGAACTTTATTCTAAAACAATTGAACAAATATTGGTTTTGTGAAAAGAATTTAATAAAGAATTGAACGAACCGATTTATGTAGAATATGAAAACGATACAACAATTTTAAGATAAATAATATTCGTTTTGATTCAATAATGTCCTTACAACCTTGAGAAAACTTTAAACTTTTAAAAAATTTATTTCCATTTTACCAGAAATAATTTAATGAAGTACAGGGTCAGTCAAAAGTCGCAGTACACCCTGTATTTTCGAAAACCTTGCAGGATTTGAGAAATTTGGATATTCAGTAATGTATGGGTGAGGTGGTTTATCTTTTAAGGTATGTGTCCACAGATATACAGTAAATAGATCGCCAGAGCTTGAGCTTTAACAATGTTGCTAGTGAAGCCACTTGCCGCCATCTTACCTCACTACACTTTTCAAACCATATCACAAACATACTTGAAATAAAAAGATTCAATACGACGTAAAGGCATTAAATAATGGAAAAATCGTTCATAGATCAGTTTATAATCGATTGACCATCTTTAAAAATTTATAGTTATTTTTACACCACTTCTACTTAAATGTCATTATTTGTGAATATTTATTTTATTTACACTCATATGCCAAAAGTTATTGGTCTTTTTGTACGGGTCAAAAGTTACTGGTGTTTTTGTTAGCCTGTTGCTTGCATTATTTTTTTAAAAAAGTCTCTTTTTAAAGTCTTTTAAATATTATTTGAAACGATTCAGGTTTAATATTCATAGTCTAAAAAATATAGACTGCTTTTCTGTGAGAAAGAAAACAAGATTATCAATAATCCTGTAGGTGAAAAAAAACCAAAAACGAATAACTGATGGATATAAGAAATACATAATTAATTTAATTGAAAATTAAATATCATGATATTAAACAAAAATTACAAATTGATCTCTAAGTCCAATTGCAGAGTAGCCCTATCTAAACATAATTTCTAGCGGCTATAATTTAAAATAGTTGGAAAAATTTTTTCATAAGATCATAAGAACGCGTACAGCATAATGTTTGTAGTGAAGCAATATGGCGCGCTTGGCTTCATTGAAGAGTCGGGTTCTAGCGATCTATTTACTATATATCTGTGTATGTGCCGAACATGGCCGCCATCTTGAAATCGGCCATTTTGAATCTGAGTCAATTTTTTTAAATGGAAAGGAAATCGTGTGATATATCAAATAACATCAGCATCTTCTGACACTTTCATTCCTGGCAAAAGAGCTATGAACATGTCAGATTTGAAGTAGCAGTTATAGTTCAAAAGTTACAACACTTTGTTTCATTTTGTAGCACATAACTGAAGATGACTTTGACCATGGAGGAGAGAAATGAGGTCGTTTTGATGTCAGGAGAACGAAGTTTCCGTGTCATAGCTGCAGATTTTTACAACTGGTACCCAGAAAGCCTCCAATTTCACACAACATTGTCAGGTGCTTAATTAAGTAATTCTGAGAAATTGGGACTTGACAAGGTACAGAGTGGCCGTCTAATAAGTGCTATTGACAAGACAATCTCAACAATGGTTTTGGCATGCTTCGTTAAGAACCCACTACGCAGCACATGACGTTTGTCAGCAGAATGTGGAATCAGCCAGTCATCGATCATACGAATCCTTCATGTTTATCCATGGCATCCATTCAAGATTCAGATACTCCAGCACCTAGCAGAAGATGACCTAGACAGACTTATGCAGTTTTGCATGTGGGCCCTAGAGCAACATCGTCAATATCCCTCTTTTGCACAAGGTATCTTGTTAAGTGATGAGGAAAACTTTTATGTCAGTGGTGAAGTCTATTGTCACAACCAATGGTATTTAAGTGAGCACGATCCACACTGGATGGTACCTTGTAAGGTAGTTGGTGACATAAAGGTGTGGTGTTGTGTGGAATATGGGTAATTGGACCTGATTTCATTGACCAGAACCTACATGATCAATGCTACCTGGAAATGCTGCAAAAACTGGTGTTTCCCTCACTTCTGAATGAAGATGGCAGCTTGACCTCTTACTTTCAACAGGATGGGGCTGCACCACACTATGGTGCAGATGTTCGTCAGTGGTGAGATTTTCAGTTTCCTGGTCATTGGATTGGCCGATGTGGTGCTTGGGAATGGCCACCCAGATCACCTGATCTCACACCACTTGACTTTTATCTATGGGGTCATTTAAAGCAACTCGTATATGCAGAGCAAATCAGAGACAGACACCGTGTCCAGCAACGCATTGAAGAAGCTTGTGCCAGCATTTCTGCGGAAATCCTTCTGGGAGTGCATGACGATTGGATTCAGCACCTTCAAATGTGCCATGACCAAGAGGGACACCATGTTGAACACATTAAATGACTGTCTTTTATGGAGAACAGTCTAGCCTATAATTCCAAACAAAATGTGTTGTAAATTTTGAACCACAACTGCTACTTTAAATCTGTTTACAGGAATGAAATTGTCAGAAAGTGCTTATGTTATTTGATATATCACACGACCCCCTTTCCATTTAAAAAATTGACTTAGATTCAAGATGGCCGATTTCAAGATGGTGGCTATGTTCGGTACATACCGTTTAAGATAGACCACTTTACTGGAATATTCAGATTCCCCAATTCCTACAAGGTTTTCTAAAAAACAGGGTGTGCTGCGACTTTTGACTCACCCTGTAAAATAGAGCACTTAGACAATTGATTGTTTATATAGTAAAGTCTAAATCAATATAACAATCCAAAGGGACATTTGTGTGTTATTGAGTAATCCATTCTGTTAAAGGATTCGTTCGTGGAGAGAAATGCTTTGGATGTAGCAACAAAAGAAGGAGTTGGTGAGTGCCTGTTTGTTGAAGCAAAAATATAATCTGATGGATCATGAATAAACCTCTATCTTACTACACTATCAAACTGTCACCATTACAATTCACTATGGACTTCGCACGAGTGACGTAACAGTTAGCTCCATCCCTTGGCAACACGCCATCTTGGTTCCACACAAGTCGTTGCTAAGCTTTAGATATGCTGATTCAGACTCTAGTTTGGCTACTTAAGTGATCAGAATGTCTGAAATAAAACTAAATTTTATTGCTACGTTTTTAATGACATCCCAAAGTTAATTTCAAAAGGAGAAAATGATTTAAACTCTTTCTAGCCACGGCTGTATGAAACCAAGATGGCGAATCACTAAGGAAGCGACGTCTTTACGTGCGAAGTTTATTACTACATAGTTTTTTATGTAGCATCAACCAAGAGTTCATAAGGAAGAGTGTGTTTCTTCCATGTTAAAGCTGGTCCCGTCATCGCGCACAAACTAGACGGTGGTCAACATCTCGTCGAAACCGAAACCTTTCGCGATGCTGTTAAAAACAAGATTCGCGCGTTCACTTTGAATAGGGTTTAAAAATCAACAGAGTTCATGAAAATTAATACATTCTTACTAATATTTAAATTTTATTACAGTCTCTATGCTGATCATAGTTAAATAAGTTTTAATGTAGATTTGTATTAAGAATTAGGATAAAAAATTTGGCAACCCAGGAAGACATTGACGATATTTCTTAATTTCATTGGAAATGATGCTTCTTCTTTCTGAATTTAGTCATTGAAAGTATATTAATAAAAATTGTTTTTATTTTCTTGCTTTTTATATCTATAATAATTATATACAATTGGATAATTGAAATGTATATACCTTTCTGAAACAATAGTAAGAATTAAAATAGGATGGCATTATTTTGCTGTTTCTTCTAATAAGTAGTAAAAAAATAATTACAAAATGAAATGAGAATAAAATCTTGTAAATATTCCAAGGAAATTAGATGTGACGTAGAAGTAATATTAGATTCGATAATTTATGGTTTAGTTAAGTTATTAGTAACCAAATATTCCTCAAATATTGAATGATTGAGTTACTGAGCCTCGACAAAACGATTACATGTGCGCGTGCCCATGTCAAAATGCTTAAAAGTTGGTCATGAAAGTAGCAGTTTATTCATTCTTGACGAATCAATTGTTCTATTATTTTGGTATTCTTTACGGTCACTGTTTTAGCACGTGAATTCGAAAAAAGGGTCCACGAAAAAGCCTGAAAAGTTGATAAAGCCGACCTAAGACTTTGATGGTCATATTTCTAAAAACATAATTTGAAACAGCTAATCCATTTTCAAGTAATCATGCGATCGGCGGATGGTCGGACGACCAGATAAACGTACCGCCAAGCGTGCATTGTTTATGAGTAGCTTTTTGCTAAAGCTCCTAATCAATAGCGAAATCTGGAGTAGATTTACCACTAGAACTACCCTATTTTCGATGATCATGGAACATTATATCGACGGACAAATGGACCATGACTAACCTACTCTGAATAATAATAATACTACTATCCTGAACTTTAACAAACATTTTATACAGTAACTGATGTATTCCCAACAATTTTCTATGTTTTTTATTATTTCTCCTGTTTACTTTCCTAATTAGATTTTATTTCATCTGGAATACATATAAATAAATAAATAATTTAAAAATCAGTTCATCACACATCATCTGGTCAGAAATTTTTTTCAATGCTTCATATCGTCACATTCATTTCACTCAGTATCATTTTGACACTCAAGTCAATTTGACTCCTTCTGTACGTTTAGCCAAGTCATTATGTCCGTATGCCCCAGAATCGATTTGACTCAGTAGACTGGATAGATTCAGCAAATTACATTGAAATCGTCACATTCATTTCGTCCCAGAATCGTTTCGCCACTCTGTCGAATCGACACATTCTGTTCGTCACATTCACTTCATGACTTCACGTATTCAGTCAGCTACAAAACGGTTTATGAATTATTAAAATGTAGCCGTGATATTCGTAGTCCCTTCTTCGAATCCAGGTAGCGGAATTTTCCTCTTTTTTTACATTAATATCTTTAGTTTAAGTTTGGAGAATTAAATCTAGTTTCAATTATTACTTACGTTTCAGTTATGTTTAATTATTTAATTAGGTGGAATCCCAAAAGTACAATCTACTGAATCCCGGTTAGCATTGCGCTCCTTATTTTTGTTATAACTAAATCTTTTTATGTGGGTGACATTGAAGTACACTTCTTATGACGAGAAGCCGCTCTTTCCAGTAAAATCTTCTGTGTGAAAATTGATTTCCAGTGGTTTTATTTGCGTTATCGTCGTATAGCATCCAAGTTTCTCACCTATCTTATCATAGTATGCTTTGCCTTATCAGGGTTTGATCGGAAGTCCCGGTTTTTCAAAAAAAGCTTTAATTCGAACTTCAAAATCTAGACAATGCTAAATCCTATCGAGATAATTTTTATATATAAAACTTCCCTTAATATCCGGCGTTGCTTGTGTTTTAATAAAAAAAAAGGAATATTGTAAACTAAAAACTAAATAGTGGAAACTAAACAGTGAAAACTCATATAACTGAAAAAACT
The DNA here is from genome assembly GCA_023313115.1 of Rhysida immarginata. NCBI lineage: Eukaryota > Metazoa > Arthropoda > Chilopoda > Scolopendromorpha > Scolopendridae > Rhysida > Rhysida immarginata. Next base: position 807,961 of record JAHWFO010027632.1, on the reverse strand, counting down.
TGCCAAGAACAGATTTTAATTAAAAGTATTTATTCTGTTGAACAAATCAAAAAAGTTAAACACAAACCCATACAAAACAAGGAATTAGTTAATGCAAAGCTTCCAAAAAAATAATGTTCTTAGTGAAACCTTTTTGTTTAAAGTAGATCTAAGGATTATGTGGAATGTCAACACGTGAGCAACCAACATATAGCTGGCCATGAGAAAGTCAAGGACACTTTATATCAAGTCCAACATTCTTAACAGATTGTCCTGAGACTTGTTGATTGACATAGCGAAACTGAGCTGAAGAGGAAATTGCAGTCTCTTGAACTGAAATGGCAAATCTGTGTCTGATTCAATCAGCGGGATTTTCTTGGAATGAACACAATTTCAGTTTTGCATTTCCCTGAGATGACCATAGGCATGACCTCGAGAACATGAGGCTTCATGCTTCTCATGACTAACCTTGTTTCATTGCACAATCGTGGAAGGTCCAACTTTCTCAGCAACCTGACTTAGCTCTTACTTGGTGGATTAGGTTGTGCAGTGGCATTCCATGTGGCTGGACAAAATTTAGAAACTCAGATGAAAACTCTACAGTTTCATCCTGATTGACAACTGTGTTAAAAAATCGGAAAGAACTTGCTGTTTCCAGTAATTTTTTTATGAGATCTAGATTGATTTTTTCCAGCAGATCCAGTTTGATTTTTTCGACTTCATCATTTTGTGGAGCCAAACTCGCACGCTCACACAAACAGGTGGAGTCTTAGTAGTTGTTGTACATGTAAATTCTGGGAAGGCAATAGCACGTACCATGCACAGACATAGAATTAGAGTTAGTGGCAGTTTGAACCTGCACATTGGCCGACTTCTTTTCAGTCGAGAATAGAATAAACTCGGCAAGCGGGTGATTAACGGCGGACAAGCAAGGAGTTGATGTTGTGATTTGTATGATATCATAACCACTGACCAATCGAATTGCAGCAGCAGATGCAAACGCTTGCTGCGCTGCATTTTTTCGTGAAATGAGAAGCGTTTGCGGTTATCTAGTAGGCATCGTCGCATGTATGGTACATTTACCGGCTGAAGGGCAGTCATATCGAAAGTATGGACATAGGACAGTGATAAAATTTATTTACTCACCAACTATCTGCCGCTTTTGTAAGCGCATCCGCGAGGTTTGCGCCGCCGCGGCCACCGCTGCTACCTTTTTATTTGTGAAACCCGCTTTAGGATTAAATCGCGCATGGGGATATAAAGTGTGTCATATAAAGTTAAATCATATCCAGTGGTTAAGGGAACACTCGCGATTCCTATACCATTCGCGGTAATGGTTTTTTGGGGATTTGTTGTGTGAATATCTCTATGGCAGCTCCGCATAGATGTAAAGAACCTCTTGTCCTTAAAGACATGCAAGGAGCTGCCAGTATCCACTATCCATTCTTGCTTTAGGAGGCCAACACATTCCACTGCAGGTTTCTGCCTCTTGGCTTTGCCACGGTTCGGGCATAACATCGACGGATGACTTGCCAGATGGGAAATGATTTGTCATCCTATAACATAACTACAAAGTCCGCATCCTCCATGCTTAATAAATAATGTCTTAAGGGTGCCCAGTCCATTCGAACAGCGGATATCTCTGTATCCGAAGTGGGTATGGAGGTTTTATCGTGTACATATATGACTAATCCCTTTGATTTCAGAAACACTAACATACGATACTTCCACAGGTGAAAGTTAGCACTGGTGGCCTTAGGGATTGAACAACTCTCACCAAAGAAAGACTCAACCATTTTTCAGCACAAAAAATTCCAATTCCAATAACCACGCTCTCCTACCAGTGATGAGGCGGGTGTTATAGTGGATTTATGGCTACTATTGAGTAAACAAACACTTTCCATAATAAATTATAAAAAATTTTTATTAATGACAGTAAAAAGAAACTAGAACACAAAAGCGTGTCCTATGGTTTAAGGATGGTAGAAGTTAAGAAAATTAAGGATTAGAAATAAAATATGAATTCAAGTACTTACAATGTCTCGTAGAAGTATTAGTACAAACAAATGGAGCGGTAGTACAGCCGTGGCGTCTCGCGATACCCAATGAAATATTCGTGCATAGAGAAAAATAGCAGAGATTTGTGCACACTTTTGGCAAACGTTCATTATTTTCACTGAAAGTCACCCAAATGGGTGAATTTACACTTTCGTGCACACTTTTTGCCAAACTTTCAAGATTTGCTTGACATGCACCCACATAGGTGGATTTACACTTTCGTGCACACTTTTTGCCAAACTTTCTGAACGAAATTGGCTTCGTGGCCAGGCCTAAAAATGGTGAGACTGCAAAAACGAGCGACAGGTCGAAATAAACACTGAAACACATGAAAATTGGAGAAAACGTCGGCAAACTCGTAATTGCAATTGCGGAGGTACAATCTTAAAACTGTAGCAAAGATGGAGAAATATTGGAAAAGTGAGTGGCCATCATGGCTGCACAGGAGAAGAGAAGGTGGCAGAAATAATAGAGAAAAAATGGAGAAAATTCTAGAAAAAAAAATAGAACACTAATTAAATTTTCTAAAAATCTTATGTGGATAATGCCAATGACAAACTTAAAAATAAAATAAAACTCTTTTTCCACAACGAAACAGGAATTGAACAAACATCAAAAGAAAAAGACCGAAAATAAAATGAAAAAATACAACCTGAGTCTGTAAGCGCTTTTCGAAAACTTTGTTTTCATTATTCAGCAGCCAAGGGGCACCTCGAGAGAATTTGAGAGAACTGACTTGGAATCGACAATCGAACAGTGTAGTGTATCGGTTTTCGTGTGGAACTTGAAGCATAGCTTCCATAATCTCACCCTTCATAATCATATTCCAAGGGAAATACACTGAACTAGAAAAGAAGACTGATGTACCCACAATGGTCATCCAAACTATGAAAGAAAATTGCCTCCTCTTGGTGGAGGAAAATTTGATTGACGACTGTCTAGACTAGAAGCAGACCACTAGTATTAGATAAAACACGACCTATGAAGTCCTGTAATCTGGAAATAAGACATTATCAATGTCTTCAAAATTAATATCAAGTATATGCCTTGGATCACGATATCTCTTTCTATGTATAGGATGATTTAAAATGCCCGAGACTAGCTCGTTGCTATGATTTTCTATATTGGGCAGAATGGATTCCATGAGCCCTTGAACGTATTTGCCAATATGAGTCATGTTGAAGTCATTATAAATGGAGGAATTGCGAACAATTCTCCGATCTTTTTGCGCAATAGTCCTAAGGGTAACGTTTTGGAACAGACAAAAAGATCCAACTGAAATTTTTTGATTGGGTAAGTGCGTCGCCAATTTGATCAATTGGGCCCCTATCTAAGTTGAGTAATAATTTTTAATCTGTTTTTTGAATGGCTAAGCTTTCGAAGGTGTTTCTTGTTTATTGACTCAATAAGTTTTACATTGTTTAATAAGAATTCATGCCCGGTATCTAGAAAGTGTTTGGCTATGGATGACCGATTCCCTCTACCGTATCTTGTGTGTCTCATGTATTAGTGGTGTGCGATGGTTTAAAAACCACCATCGGTGGCACCATCGATGGTATGAACCATCATCGAAACACAACCGATGGGCACAGGAAACCATCGATGGGTTCAGAATTACCATCGATGGATTCAGAAATACCATCGATGGTTCTTTTAATTTTTTTATCTCAATAAAATAGCATAAAATCACATGGATAAAGCTTAGACTACAACAGACATTTTATTACTGATAATTTGACAAATGTAAAAGTTGGGTTTAACAAAATTTATGCAAGGCATTCAAAGGCATCGATTGTAAAACCAACAATTTCTCCAAATGCTTTGGACTTAACATGGTCCTTTTTTTTCCAATGGTGCAACCTGCTTTTGGAAAAAGTCTTTGTGCAGGCACAGATGTTGCTGGTGGCGTTAAAAATCTCTGGGCCATCATTCTAAATGCAATATTTCCGTGCATCATCTTCCATTTATCTGGTATAAAGCACCAATGGGAGGCCAGCGGCAAATCTCGAAACCGCATTGGTCGTCTCGTCTAGTGATTTGAGTTAACCAACCATTTACCATCGAAGTACAATCGAAATTTCCATCGATGGTTTGTAAACCACCATCGCTGGCAATCGGTGTTTTATAAAAATCGTTCGATGGTTGAAAACCATCGAAATTTCGATTGATCGACGAACAAAACCATCGATGGATCGATGGTTTTCGATGGATCGCACACCACTATCATGTATTCTTCGAATCTTGTTTTAATATTACGGAAAGATTGTCCTTTGTACATCATGGGGCATTGGGAACATCTGGTTTCATATATTTCTGATTTCTGTAGTGGTGGAATCTGGTCCTTTTGGTTAGGTAATAAATGCCTGGTCTGGTTGGGATTGCTAAAAGATAACGAAATATTAATAGATTTAAAAACAGAATTGAGACCATTGATTAATGATTAATTGTAAGGTAAGGATATGACTCTCCCTCTATTTTTAGTCCGGTTATTAATTAAAAATGAAAAATAAATAATTATTTCACAAATAAATAATTAACAAATAAAAAAATTATTGACGTTTTGGATAGAGACTCCCCAATATCAAAGCAAAGAATATTAGAGAATTATCCTGAAGTTATGAAAGGAGAACTTAAGGACGACTTTATGTAAAGTTAGCATAGGGAATAATAAGATGGTATCGGCTGAAATATTGGAAGAGAACAAACGGGAGGCCAGGAAAATTCAGAGACGTGTTGGGACAGAACAGAAAAGAAAACAAATAGATGATAACAGGGCAGCGATAAACTGCATTAGGATAACACATACAGAATTAAAATGACAGAAACTACAGGATTTCCAAATTCTGGAAAGTCAGAGAATGTCAGGGAAGAAGGGCTATTATCATAGATTTGTTAGGGAAATGAGACTTTTTCTGTGAAATATCAGGGAAATATATTTTACTGCAGACATTATGTTATTTATCGAATGACCTACTGATAAACCAAATTGCCATGGATGATACCAATTTAGAGACATCTTTCAAAAAAATTTACGATTATGTCATGGAAATGAACTGTTGAGGTCAGGGAAATGGGATTCAGAATTTCAGTGGTAAGTAGGAAGAGGCGGGTTTTATTATCGATTTGGGAAGAGGATTCAAGCTGAGAGAGGATATTTTTAAGTTTGATGTTAAATGTGTTAGTAGGATCGGTGGTTAGTTTCTTGTAGAACGTGATATCAGAGAGTCGACTGTTAGCTTCGTTCATGTAGTCAGAGGTCCTTTCTAAATTCAGTTCCTCTGCAAGTTTCTACCTTCTTCTCAAGATTCATAAACCTGGCAACCTGGCCGTCCGATCATCCCTTGTAAGAACACCCTCTGTGATTCATTATCTGCTTATATCGATCACCACATATGCCACATCCCACCCAGTCTTTCTTCCTATATAAAAGACACTAACGATTTTCTCTCCCATATCTAGCGCCTAACGTCTCTACTTAAGATTTAAAGAACGTCTTCTTCTGCACGCTTAATGTCTTTTCTCTCTATACTAATATTCCTCATGATGATGAGATGGAAGCTGTTTGCCTTTCCAAGTTCCTTGTACTAACACTATCTTCCTTCTCCATCTTACCTTCCTCACGTCCAATTTCTTCACTTTTAACAATGAGTATTTTATCCAGTCCAGCAGCATTGCTCTGGGCTAAAAGATGGCTCCCAACTATGCCAATATTTTCATGGGGGAGGTGGAATCCAAATTACTTTCCACGTATTCCTTGAAGCCGTTGGTCAGGTCGCGATATATTAAATATGTTTTCCTGATATGGACACATAATGTATACTCAATCCTATCTTTATTCGCCCAATCTAACTCCATCCACTCCTTCATCAAGCTTTCTCACAATTATTCTATCACGATGGTTCGATTTTTGGACATCTCTATCTGTATCACTAGTGTCACGTCGAAGACTGTCATAAAATTCTTGTGTCTGGAGTAAAAAGCAACGATGATCCAGCATCATCAACTTAAATCAGAGAAAACGCTTAAATACATTGTCCGAAATGTTGTTACAACATATGATGTGAAAGACTTTTGCAAAGACCTCAAGAAGGCAAACTATTTTCCAGAAAAAGCTATCAGGCTTAATAATGCAAATGGTACAGTAGTGATGCCAATGGTTTTGGTCTTACTTAAAAATAATGAACACAATAAATCTTTTCTGAGTTTGACGCATGTCGGCCCTCTAGCTGTTATTGTTGAGTTATTTTGAGGCAACAAAAGGCCCTTGCAATTCTATAACTGTTTACGTTTTGTTCACGTATCCCAAGGTTGCAACGAGTCGAATCGATGTAATAAGTGCGCTGGCAACCATCAGTCGAGGGAAGGTACTAACATAAAAGGGAAAGACCCCAAAATGTATATCTTGTTCTGGTCAGCAGAAATCTAAATACACAAAGTGTCCCAAATATCCACAATTGAAAAGGATCAAAAGCACCAAAGTGGTAGAGAGAAAATCCTATGCTTCGGTCGCATCCAATTCTGCTGATACTAAGGACACACATACGGTCGACCACAATCAATTTCGCGATATTTACACGTTCCAGAGAAATTTGCTAAATCACTATAAGGAAAGTGGAAAAGCAGTGCCACAGATTGCCTCTCACGAATCTAACAAATGAACATGGACCACGCCCATACTTGATCATTAATCAAGGGAAACTCAGTTGCAATATTTGGAATGCAAAAGGAATCGCTCGCAAGCGCATCGAGTTCTACAATTTCCTTAAAAATTGGAATGTCAACATTGCCTTCGTGTGCGAGACGCACCTAAAATCTACTCAAGTCATCACCTTGCCTGGGTATCGTGTTTATCGCAAGGATCGGCCACTGGGTAATAATGCTAGCCTCGCTTTTGATAGATCAGCGATCATTGTTAAGGACGGCATTGATCATCCTGAGTCTATCACTCCAGATTCTGTGGGAATGGAAGCAGTCTCCGTGACTATAAACGATGTGGACGCAGGTGAAATCAAGTTCATTTCTGTATATAACTCACCTAAGCACAAGCTGGATTCATGCGAACTTGACGAGCTGCTGTCTGGGCCCATTCCAGTTGTTATTGCGGGCGACTTGAATGCGAAGCGCCATGCATGGAACTCTAAATGCCCCAATCGAAACGGCAATATCCTATATGGATATTTATTGAACGAAATTGACACATTTGTTGCTGGTCCCCTTGACGACACGTACTACTGTGATCACTCACCAGTTAATGAATTGTTGGACATAGCTGTTCTTAAAGGGTTCTTCTAGCCCTATAATATATTTGCAGTAGATGATTTATCCTGTGTCCATCGACCAGTGATGCTAATCTTTGCGGGCTTAAATATCGATATGAAGATTGGTTTTCGATCCAAACAGGACTGGAAACTTTTCAGGAATATTCTCCGAGAAAATAGTATTTCATAAAAGGAGGCTGGAACCAACGATGACGTCAACACAAATATCAGTGCTATCACTAGTGTTATCCACGATGCTACTATTTCCAGTGCCTTCACTGCTGATCGATAGCTTCCTGAGCATCTCGACTTCCCTCCTTACATAAGACATCTCATTCTTAACGAATTCCTATAGAAGGTTATGGCAGTGTAATCGACTACCCTACTTCAAGACTAAGTACAACAGGCTTTCTCGCAAGGTCCAGGAAGAGGTTAAAGCTCTACGAAATCAAAGGTGGAGCGAAAAACTTAAGTCTTTGTTTGTCCAGGACAACTCGCTCTGGGATACTGTTAGTGCCTTAAGGGGTAACAGACCCATCAACCTGCTGCCACTGCTTACTTCAGATGGCAATATTTATCTGGAGCTGTAGGTATAGGAAGACCTTAAGAATGAGGAA
>JAHWFO010027632.1:736482-770049 GCA_023313115.1 Rhysida immarginata | reverse complement strand
TGGTTATGGCAGGGCATATTAATGAGAAATACCGCATGACCAACAATGCAAGACAAAGTTTTTGCAACAATGGTATCAACACGCAATTCACAAACACTCTGCACGGACAACAATATATATCTCATGACCAACAATGCAAATAAAAGTTTGTGCAACAAAAGGTATCAACAATGGTGTCAACACGCAATGCACCAACACCATGCAAGGTTCAAAACTATATCTCACAACCAACAATCGAAGGCAAAGTTTGTGCAAAATAGATAAGTTTCAATTTGTAACAATGCATAGAATTCCTGTTATTCAGCGTTTTCTTAGAAAAGAGAGTTCTTAGTACTTAACAATTTCTTGAAAATCTTTAAAAATGATGAGTAACTGGAGATAATGGAGAGTTAGCAGACTATTGAGAAAGAATGGAAAGACAACAGTTAGCTCCGTGATGTATTGAGCAAATGGGAAGCAAGTAAATAGAAGAATCGGCGAGCGCTAGACTGCACAAAGTGATGAATGGCCAAGTTTTGCTTCAACACATCGAGAGAAGAGTGGAAATTGCAACAACACTAAGTATACATCTGAGGTAAGATTACGTGAGTAAGAAATTATTGGAGAGGTCCAGCCATTGTGAGCCTTTTTTTCGAATTTTCATTAAGAATTCTTACTGTATTAATTCTAAGCATTTTCATGGGTTTATTTTTAAGATATTGCAAAATTTAATTTAATTTTTGGAGATTGTTCTGTTTACATCCAAGTGGAATTATCCCGGGCAACGCCGGGTACCTTTGCTAGTTGTAAATAAACAAAAAAAATGAAATATCTTATCCTAGTATGGGAAAATAAATTATTTTTTGATGAAAAATAAGAAAGAAAATACCACTGCTTGGATTCGAACCAGGAACCAGCCTGGATTCGCGCTAACCTATTGCACCACTGGGGACATTAAAGCTAAATGCTATTTATATCCTAAGGCATACGTCAGCTGTTCGAGCTGTTCATAATTGTGGCACTTAAATAAAATAAACGTATGAATAGACGGGTTATTACAGCACAACATTAAAATTTCTTTGTAGTTTCCACTGTTCCAATTACTCCAACTTACTGGTTATCCAAGTTTGAATATGATGAGTTGAAAAGGGTCCCTGAATGTTAAAATTTTCAATCTTGTGCATATACTTTGTTTATCCAATAGTCTATGTATTCTGAATGCAATTGGTAAACTCAAACGTAACAATATGAAGTAGAAGCTGGCGTCCCACGGGGTTCTGTCCTGGGACCAGTATAGTTCAATTACTTTATGCAAGACCTTCCTAATTCTTTCAAATGCAAGCTTTATTTTTACGCAGATGACGGAGCTGTACTACCAGTCATCAACCAGGCCTAATAGTCTCGCGACTACAGAAGGCTCTAAAGGAATGCAGAGTGATTAGCAACCTGTAAAAATCAGGGAATTTTTCAAAATCATCAAAAAAATCGGGTGATTTTCCAAAATCGTCAGAAAATCAGGGAATTTTACAAAAATCAGCAAAAATGCGAAATAGGATCGAAAAATATCAATAATATTCTATCAAGACAGATTTATTTTGCCGCCATTGGTCACGTATAATTACGTGAACAACTGGGAAAAGATCAGCGAATTTTCCAAAATCGTTTTGCTAGACACCCTGAAATGTGAAACTTGGTTTTAGACAATAGAGATTAAAATTTAATGTTTACAAATGCACAGCAATGTTTGTCTCCAGAAATAGAAAGAGATCTTTAGTATAGAGATCTTTCGTCCTCTACTTTCTCCCGTACCCTCCAACGACGTAGATATGCCTTCCTTAACCCGAGTCCCCCCCTCCTGATATAAGCCGACGTAAGAAGTGGGTTTATCTATTATACCTTGGCATCCATTTCTCCCGCCTCTCCAATTTCCTCTCTTCCCTTGGCCTCCAAGTTTCTTTTCGTTCCCCTACCCCTTTTATTCGTACCTTGCGCCCATCTACCCTAACTGCATCTGACGATTTCGCCTGATCCGGAGTGTATCGCCTGAGCTGCGCCTTCTGCGATAAGTTTTACATAGGCTTATCTACCCGTAACTTCAAAATACGTTTCAAGGAACACGTCAACTCCTACGAGAAACAAGATGGTAATTCCCACTATGCCAACCATTTTACCGATACCGGACATACTTTGAAAACCCAAGATGAAGTGATGTCCATCTTACACAAATGCAACGACCCGTTCAAGACTGCGACCCTTGAGCCAAGAGATCTACCCCTGGCCTCCTCCTCAATTGCCAAACGGATTTTGATGTCTAAGCCATACTTAACTCTGTCTCCGACGTTGTATAATTTATTTATTTTCAGATATTTTTTTTTGTATAATTTTACTTTAATTCTCTTTTGTAAATCTTCTTGTCTTCTGACAAAAAGATAAGCTCTCTCTTCGGTCCGCGTTTTGTTTGCTTTCCTCTTTTATCATTTTGTTTGGTTTCCTATAATAATTTCTGTTATTGGTTTCATTAGTACTTTCTGTTCTTGGTTTCATATAGTAATTTCTGTTATGGTTTTCCTATGTATTTTCTTTATTGGTTCACGTTCCTTCAATCTCTTTGCATACTATGTACCTTGTTTCTGTATATAAGGCCTGCGAGCCTCTTGTTGTGTTATGCTTGATAAAGCCGGGAATAAAAGGGGAAACTAGTTGGAATCTTTGTCATCCCTATGTTATACTATAAAGTTACTACCAATTTCGTTAATAGGAACAGTATGAAGAACCCTTATCTCACCGACTTTAGATTCTCTAACACTATATGGCAAAAAACTGGCTTAGGTTGAAACTTATAAATATCTTGGTGTCATTATTGACTCTAAAATAATCTGGACTCCACACGCAACTTATGCGTTGATTGTAAGGGCAGCCCTTTGTGTACCAGGTTGTCTTTTGACCCCTGGATTTATGTACCAAGATGGCAGCAGTCAGGGCCACGCCCATCACGCCTACACCTCAGGCGGCGGTACACAAAACGGCACGGCTGCGTTGATGCAAAAAGAAAATTATTATAGGCCAAATGGGTAGGCATTTTCATGACATTTAAAAAAATGGAGAAATTTTCCATACATTCTCCGAGGTTTAATCAGGAGTTTATGAATATGTGGACTTGTTTAATATTTCTTATTGATACATAGCTGTATGTTTTAAAACCTTATTTTAAAAATGATTACTGCATTTATTTTTCTGTCATAAACCAGAAGAATGTTTTCCTGAAACATGGGAATGGTAACTTTGTTGTTTCTCCATTCAAATAAATAAAAGAGATAGAAGTATTGAAATAAAGTGTCTATACTCTTACTCTTGTTTTGACAACATTCCTTGTACAGTATTAAAGTTTGTCTATGTTCCGTGGTAACTTTACAAATATTATGTTTAAAGAGTCATTCGGAAGTATATAAACTCCAAAGATTTGTGAAATAAAACATTCTTTGCTTTTTAAGGTCTTTGCTTTAAAAATAAAATTCAAGTAGATTTGCACAGGTTAATGTTTTTAGTAAAATTTCAGCATTAAATGAAATTTCCCACCTATCACTGTTCATAAACCGTGATTGGCTTTAAATGAATTAATTTGCTTTTAATTTCAACAAGTTTAAAGTCTGTTTACTAGAAAGTTGACAATTGACTATACATGTGCTTACTGTGAATTCACTATGCATGTTCACGATCTTATAAAATGGAGAAATTATCCAGGCAGTCTACATGTTTTAATTGGGACTCTGTAGATATATGATCTTGCTTTAATATTTTTTATTGTTAGTAAACCACCAAAAATTTCCAGTTTCGTGAACACTTTTTGCCAAATTTTCCTGTTTTCCACAGAACACCACCTGTGTACGTGATCACAACATGAAATTCTCTGTGATAAACTTGAAGAGTGTTCCCTGAAAGAAAGGAATGACAGCTTTGTTGTTCTCCATCCAAATTAAAAAACAAGATAAAAGTGCTCTTGCTTCTATTTTAAGAACTACCCTTTTTACAGTTGCTCATTATTTATAGTTACCTTACAAACCATCATGTTTAAACAGTCATTCATAAGAATTTCAGTTGTCCTTCATTTCTGTAATTTGCTTCTAAGAATTTTTTTTTGAATTCACTTTTGCTTGACATAAAGAGCTAACACATTTATACACCATGCAATTAATACAACACTTATACCCCTTTACTTACCTTGACTTATACTCACATAAGCCATTTTTCTTTCATCAGTTTGTAAGGTTTAGTTTCTTCCCTTTTTCATTCATATACACATTCCATAGGATTTTCTACAGACATGCTGCAGCATTCTCAACAGATACAGAATTTCTTTCTTCTTGGTAGTCTGAAATGAAAGATTTTAATAAGTCTGTGTTTGTCTCTTACAAGTTAAAAACATGGTAAAATTATTGAAATAATTAAACATGCCCACTCAGTACATCTCGCTTCATCCATCTGGTAAACTCTTTTCTTATTCACTGTGTTGCTTCTTTTTTTACATAAAATATTTATCGAAAAATCCATATTGTCATTAAAGGTGTGTAGAATTAAATGAATGTTTGAATTATAATATCTGTTTACTAGAGCAATGAATGTTTCCCCTCACTGTGGTAATAAATATGCTTTTGAACAGAATTTCCACTCAAGCAGCTCATGTAGATATAAAAGGTACATCTTGATAGACTCCATTCATGAACTTTGTGATCAGTCTCTCTTTCTATTGGTCTCTCTCTCTACACTTAATGTTTTTAATAAAAATCCTATCCTTTATTACTCTTGTGACATTCTATGTCTGTGTTTAACATATAGCCTGGCGGAAGGCTAAAATAGCCTCCTTGTTGTTCCCATTCTAAATGTTGTTGTTTTTTATATTATTCTTGTTGGGTAAAATATGATTTTGCCAAAATGCTTGTTTTATTTATTATAAAACGGCACTTTGCCTATTGCAGGGTCTCGATTATTGTTGATCGTTGGCTTTTGTTTTAATGATCGCTGTTATAACTATGTGTTTGTTGCAACAGAGATCGTTTTTGCTGGAGCTACATTGTTTTGTCAGAGGTTTTCGTTTTCCGAAAAAACAGCATCAGCCCAACACCACCTAGACAGAAAGCCTGCGCACAGAAACTGTATGCATTGTTATCTCATCATCAAACAGCCAAATTTTGTTTATAATTGGTAGAAATACGATTAACAATAGCTGCTTTTGTGTGATGTGACAATGCATGACGTTTCTGTGCGCAGGCTTTCTTTCTAGGAGGTGTTGGTCAGCCTCCTGAGTTTTTATTGTTTTAAGCTTGGTTACGGAGGCATGTTTTGAGTTCAGGTTGTTGTTGTGAGTGGCTAGTTGTGTAAAATGACGGAGCAGGAGCTCGCTTGAGTTCGAGTTTTTATTCCACGTTGCTGTTGATTCCGCGATGTGTATTTAGCACAAATCCTCGGGAATCATTCCCCGTTATAATGTATAGTTTATCCAATTAGTTTTCATATATAATCGCTCTGTTGTTCCTCATGAGTGCTGTGTTGTTCGAACGCTGTCGCAGCTGGGCTGCTGGATGCCAGGATGGTCGGTAAAGGTGTGCGTTATAATTAGAAGATAGCTGATGGTGAGGATCTTGGAACCTTTTAAAATTGACACGACGTCGGGTGGCTAGACCAAAGGAATATCTTCAATTGTCATCGGAACTTAGCGACATAGGAACCTGAGAACTTAATTCTCAGTCGTGCTGGACTGGTGGAACCGTTTTGTTCTAAGCGCCTGTGAGGGTGCCTGTTAGCAGTTTCTGAGAACTAGTGTTTTCTTGTGCCTGACTTGCCGGTGCCAGGCAAAGAATTCATGTAGTCGATAGTTAATTATTGATAAGTTATAATAGTAGCTTGGGTTACTATAAAGAGGGACAAGTACGTTTCCCAGGGGTTGTGCTGGGGGCCGCTTAATATTGCTGAGCTGTATAGTTCGTCTTGGCAGTGGAGAGATCCCTGCATTTTTAGCTGGTGCACTGAATGGCTTATTCCCAGGTCACCGTGCAGCGTACCTGTTGAATTAGAGTGCAAATCACGCCAATGGCTGTCAGCCTAAAGGGTTTCAGTGGTTCCCCCTCGCATACCTAGGTGTACGCTAAAAGGAACCAGAGAACATCTTCTGGGATGCTAAACTGAATACTGATGGGTGATGCCATATGCTCATTAAATCTGTAGCTGTAATTGCTGCACAAGGCTCTCTGCTCAGGGAAGTGAGAGTCCGCGATTTGTATCTGTGTATGAGATCCCTGGGTTACCTCCTCCCTCTCTACCAGGTGTGAACCAGTTAATTTTTGCTTTAATTATTGTTCGGTGGAACTGAATGTTAGGTTTTATTATTTGATCTTATGTTAATTGGGTACATTAGATATTAGAGGGGCCCCTCATGTTGATAAGCAGTGCCCTCATCTGTGATGCAGGCATTACTTTGAGTCATGTTCTTATATTTTATGTATTGATGGTGTAGCCGAGTTTTGCAAGTATTAAATTGTGTTGTTGTTTTTTAACTATTTGTTTCCTTACACTGCACTTCTGGACACACCCGAACTATGATACGCTTGACCCTCACGATTTCTATCAATTTTAAGTTGATAAACTAATATGAAGAGGGGAGTTCGTCGGCAGAGGTGTCAAGCGCGATGGTTGGGGCCTTTCCAAATATGTGCCTCTGATTGGTATGGTTGGGTGCAAGTGGTTGGGAAAAAATTCAGGGACATCCCGATGGATCCGAGAGGAACGGTATGGTTTCATCCTTCCCAAAGCCATGGTAATATCCAAGGTTTAATGGAACAAATGGCCCCACCCTATAATTTGATTGTGGATGTGCCAGCAGTAGCACAGATGAGTATGGTTAATGGAGGCTCTCGGCCTGAATGGCAGTAGGTAGCCCACGCTGATCTGGTGCCAGGGAGAGTACAGGTCAGCATTCATGAGGTAATGTTATATAACGAGCCTGCTGGCAATTCCGTGGTTGATCCTCATAACGGTGAGTGTGTCGTGAGAATGATAGTGGGAGGCCCAGGATGCAAGTGCAGGTGATTGGAGCCATGGGCAGCTGTCGGCTACTGAGCCTATCCAGGAGGGCATTGTAAGGTTAGATGTACAAGGGAGTGAGCAAGTGGGTACGTTTCTGGCTAATCAAGACCTGAATGATGTCCCACTTGAACATAGAGGTGTAGCATGCAATGCTACGGGGTCTAGCCCTAATATAGAAATGAGTTTTGCCATTGTGTTGGCAAATGGCACTATGAAAACACCACTGTCTGTAGTTAAGTCGATAGTACCAGCCATGGCAGAGGAGCCCGAGCAGCCCCAAGAAGATAAGAGTGAGGTATATAGGAGGAATAATAGATGGTATCAGGAAGCGGAGGTGGTGGCAGAATAGCCGAAGGGGGGGTGGTCAAGGGGCCCTGGGAAAGGAGTAATTTGGGTTGGATGTACCGGAGAATTGGTGGAATGAAGGCGAAGTAGTGGGTACAAATGTTGCAAATAGCCAGGGAAGGGCAAGGAATAGTATTAAAGAGGATTTGGAAACAGGTAGAAGGATTGTACAGGAGGTGAGGGGAACACTGAAGGTGCAATCGAGGGCAACCCAATTGGAGAGTAAGCATGAAACGCAAGTGGGAAAGGGAGTTTTTTTGATGGCTTCTGCTGAAGTGGTGGTCAAGAAACTGAATTCTAAAGGAAAGAGTCTAGGTCGAAAATTTAGAAATGAGAAAGGGGTGGTCGGTGAATTGATAATCCAGAACCCTTCTTAGCTAAAGGGGAGGTAATAGGCTATTGCAATTTAGAGAGGTAGGAGTTAGTGTAGGTAGTGGTTAAATAACTCTGTTGTTGTATATATTTTTTTTCTTGTGTGTGAAATCATTTACATGATAGGTTTTTCTTTTGGATGAGCATATGTGACATGTCATGTCAGTTGACAGTGCACATATGCCCTGCCAATTAAATCATAAGTTATAATTGTATGTTTTCTTTGTGTCTGTTGTTTTGTTGGGTTAATTGTGTCCGTTTGTGGTCATTAGTTTTGTTTATTATTTTTATATATATTTCTTTTATTGATGTTTTTATAGCGATTGCTGTCGCGTTTTGGCGATGCAGCAGCATTCGCGATTGTTGAAAAGAGCTAGTATTGCTGTCTTTGAGTAAATCTAAGAGGAGAATATCAGTCTCTTAATGAGGCATTGTTGTTTTATCGAAGCTTTTGTTTTTGTTTTGACAATGTGTAGATACGATGTTAAGTTTTGCTTTGTTATATTTTTTGGTTTGCCTATATTTTCATGTATGGCGTTGTTTGATCATTAGCCCTAATGGACCGGACTATTGAAATGCTGTTATATATTTACCGCATCAGTAGTAAGTAAATGTTTCTTTGGAAAGGAAACGAAACGCTATTTTAACATCAGGTTATTTTTTTTTTGCTGCATCAAGAGCGATCGCTCGTATTGTACATTATGCGGCAAAATAAACAGTACTGAAATTATGAAACGTTTATTATTTTGCTGCATTTCAGTACTGTTTATTTTGCCACATACCGTATTTATAATGGTGACTCGTGCTCTGCATTCGGCCACCGTACCTTGTTAACCCTGTTAATTGTGATCCTTATCAGCCTGATGTGTCTACCCGGTGGCATCAAGAAAAAACCAAGGACAGCAGCCAATGTGATGACATTCTGGGTAAAATCGTTTAAGCTACTGGTAATCAATTTAAGAGCCGTTAATGATGAACAGCATTCCGTGCCTGGACAGTGCGTGCGCCGTGTGTTAATTGAACAAGCTTCCCATATGCCTGCCCTGTGTGTAGCTCTGGTAATTGACATCTTAATGGAGTTTTATGACTGCCTAAGCTCTGCCTGCCACTTTCTGCACAGGCACCAGTGCCCTGGTTGAGTTTTGGAGTACCCCAGCTGCCTTAACCTACTGCCTGCTAGCAAGAAGTGGTTCGACCGGAGCCCCTGGTATGTCACCACTAGAGCGCTCTAGTGGTGACAAAACAGGCAGTTTAGACCACAGACACCAAGCACAGAGTGGGAGAAAGAGGCAGCATACCCCCAAAAAACACTTCTGCTACTTCTTTCTCTGTCTCTTTCTTTCCTTCTATCTTTCTTTCTTTTCCGTTTCTTCTTCTTTCTCTCTTTCCTTTTTATTATCTTTTGATCTTTCATATCTCTTTATCAATATTTAATAAATAATTATTATTTATAAAAAATTATTCGAAATTATAAGAAAAACAGAAATGGCTGCACTTGCTCAAAATGGCGGGCGAAGGGGACGGCCCAATGGTCTTATGTTATCTTTTCATCTTATCTCTGCTGATAAAGTGTCACAAGGGTGCCGTTTTGTGTACTACTGCCTGAGGCATGGACGTGGTGAGTGTGGCTCTGATTGCTGCCATCTTGGTACATAAATCCAGGGGTCAAAGGTCAACCTGGTACACAAAGGGCTGCCCTTACTACTTGCGTTGAATAAAGCCAGGAGAGGGAAGTTAAGCTTTATTCCTCTGCTGGTCCAGAAGAGTACTCTAGAAATTGATAATAAACCCCTACCCTATAAGGTCATTGTTCTGACCATTTTGACGCATGGTTATACCCGTTTGGGCAACAATACCAAAACTAAAAAGATTCCAAAACATGACCCTCAAGACTATTGCACTAAAAGATTGCAGAAATGTTCGCAATTCTTTTTTTTATAATGACTTCAACATGATTCATAATGGCAAATATGTTCAAGGGGTCATGGAATCCATGCTGCCCAATATCTAAAATCATAGCAACAAGCAAGTCTCTGGAATTTTAAGTCATCCCACTCATAGAAAGAGATACCGTGATCCAAGACACAAGAGATTACTGGAGTTCACAGGTTGTGTTCCATCTACTACTACTGGTCTGCTTCTAGTCTACAGAGTCATCAATCAAAATCACCTCCTACCAGGAGGTGGTGTTTTCTGCTTCATATTATGTATGACCCTTATGGGTAAATCACGCTTCTTAACTACTTCAGTGTAATTCCTCTTCTCGTTTATTTAGGAAGGGTGAGATGACGGAAGCTTAGCTTCAAGTGCCACTCGAATACCGTTTCACTAAACTGCTCGATTGTCGTACTGTATATCCTTAAAAAAGCTGGGAATAAACCGCGAAACTAGTCGGAAACTCTGTTCTCCCTTTATTATAATGTAAAGTCTCTATCAAATTCAATAAAACATATAAAAGTATGTTATAAAATATCAGGTTGTTGCAAAACTTTCTTCTGGTTCTAGAACCTGTGCCCAAGAAGGGTTCACGTTCCAAAGGGGGTGTTCAAACTTTTTTAAACAAATTGTTGCATTCGATTCCTGAATATCTTTGCTATGTTACATCCAAAAATCAACTTTCTGACTATACATCTGTGAGTGCCATCAACGGTCTGAAATGGACCTTTCATGCAAGCATATTCGAGCAAGCATCTTCTACGAGTATTCTGCAAAGATCAGTGCTGCGCAATGTCACTGACACATTTGCCAACGTTTAGGTGATTGCACCCTTAGTTTACATACAATAGAAGAATGGTATCACCGGTTCAGATGCGGAGATAGCACTCTTCAAGATGCACCTCTCTGGTCGGCCAATCATGATTTCAGATAGTGATCTACGTCAAGCAATTGATGAAGATCACAATGTAACAATGAGGGAACTCGCAGAACAGTTCAAGTTTCACTTTTCAACCATTGCCCGGCATCTGCATGAGCTGAATCTGTCATTCAAGTTCAATCGTTTTTGTGTTAGAATAAAATCCGTAGAAAACTTTTGCGACAAGCTGATATTATTTTACTTTATTTTATGCTTTTTAGTCTATATTCTTGCAAAATCTATTTATTTTTAAAATCAATTATTCATCCTGCCATGATGAATCCAAAAACAAAGTCCTGAAGAAGTAATCCTATTCCGTGTCAAGGGATTTTAATTAAATGAAAGAAACCTGAAGAGGTGCCCCATCTTCTACTCCGCATATAACTTAAATGAAAATAGGTTTCAATACTTTCTAAGAACTCGAATTTTAAAAAATTTTTATCCTGCAGAGTATTTTCACCAGAAATGAAAGTTTGTCAAATTCGGAGTCGCTTGAACAAAGGGAAATGCACGAAGAATTGATGAAAGATTTGACCCAAACAAACAGAAATATGAAGTTGAATAAATATATTTAAAAATAAAAAGAGCTTTTGCTTTAATTTATTTATGAAAACTGATGGCAACACGATGACTGAAGTAATGATGCAAAGTTCTATTGCTCATTTTTCTAGTGATCTTGCTCAATAAGACTCAAATAAAACTACAATCTCTACTAAGGTTATGGAAACTTTGAGTCCTAAATTGAGTCTCAATTAACAAAATTATTAGAAGCCTTACAGTACAACAATTTAGTTTAAAAACCAATTAGTTTTGGCTATAATCCCGCCTTCTTCAGGGTAGAAAAAAATGGGCTAGCAGCCCCTGCATAATGAGAAAGTGTATGATACAAAACACGATAAACGTGGAGATTTCTGAAATGCTGACGTACATAAGGTTGACGTCAGGCATTCAAAAGTGCAAAGGTTCAGACCTTACACAGATATTAATTGTCATTATGAATAATTTATTATTTATTTATGCTTATTTATTTATCTATTTATTTATTTATTATGCATTTGGGACATTTATTGAACGGGTTTTTCTATTGACATTTACAAACAGCAGTTTATGCTGTAGAAGGAAGTATCTGATATTCTTTTGAATGTTTTCTAAAACGAGTTGAGCTTTCTGTATTTTTGAGAAAGTACAATTTTAATAGAGATCCTTTGAAATATCTTGAAATTTTATGGCCTCGAGTGAAGAATGACTAATGTTTATTTCCTCTTTCTTAGGCAATTTAGCCTGTTTTGCTTGGAAAGGAGCGTTAGCTCCCTTTCTTTTCTTGTCATATCAGTGTCTTTTGACATTGTCCAGCCCTATTGAGTGTGGTTCAAGCCGATGGGTTGGGTGGTTGGTTACGTTTAAAATAGAAGACTCTTTCCTCCACCACCCACGACTATTTTGGACCTTCGTTGACAGCCTTATTGCCTTTTGGCATTTCTCTGGAACCTTCTAGATTCTAGCAGGTGGCAATGCATCTATTAGGTGCTTGAATCAAAGTTCCAGATGTTGGCCAGGCTTTGAAGCATCTTGGATGAACCACGTCACATCACCCGATCGCTCATTGGTCGGATGTTTGAATCCTGATCATACGAGGAAACTTGAATTTTCTCGATCTGGGAGAGTAATCTTGGCGGTTGCACCGTCAAGACGTTCCAGCGGCATTTCCTGATTCTTGCCCTCTTCATGTAGGCTGTCGCAGGCGTAAGCGTTGATGCCCTCTTGCGTTTTCTCGGTTGGCTGCAGACCCCACTGCTTCCAATTGTCCAGCTACGCACAGCCTACATGAGAGGGAACACCAAAATTTCCCTTAGTTAACCTTTTCCTTTTTTAAGTTGGTGCAACCAGTTTTCCTTTTGTTTTTGCTCGATTTGACGAGGTTTTTGTAACGAGTCTTTCCACCGCGATAACAATGCTTTTGTCCCGTAACTTATCAGTTAGTCTCTGTCCCACGACCTTTTCCTGAGATGCCTTGCCACCGTATCCATGTTCAGACGAACTAAGTAGACGACCTGAGATGACCAAAGATATGTCCTGCCACGCCCATTGTCCGGCCACCACGATGCTGATGTTGCTGTTCCATTTTGAGTACGTGAGTTCCAGACCTTAATTTTCCGCCTCTGGCCATTTTAAAGCGTTTTTCTTTGTATTACATTTTATTGGAGTTTGATTGGCGTTATTATATACTACTTGATTCAATTGTTTATTTAACCCAGTGTTAGTGCGGCGGGGTGTCTGAAACCCCAGTCCTTTTCCTTTTGATTTTATCACTACTTGGCGTAGTTTGTCAACAATCGCCTTTTCTATACCTTTCAACACATAACCATAGATAACGTACACGAAGTTATATTCATCTTGGTTGAAGACTTTATCGTGTAAGCAGGTGTTGATTTCTGCATTGGTGTCTCACACACCACCGCACTAATGGAGTGACAAAATTCTAGGAAAGGTAGGCTTCTGTCATGTATATAAGGCATTTTTATCTGTTTTCTTGTTTATGTGATATTAACGAATGTTTTTAGGAAGAACCTATTTATGTCTGGAATATAAAAACAGAAAAACAATATTCCAGCCAAAGATGTAAGCAATTCTTGTGTTTAGAACCTGTAATATTATATGGTGAAAAATATTTTTGCAGGATGCAAAACAAACAATGTGCAGTCATATTTATATTTCATACTATTTCATGCTTTTATATTAACTCCAATATTAAATTTCCTTTTGCAATATTTACATTTTTTCTAAGAGAAATAAAATTCTTTCATTTATTTATATTTTTTTTAAATAAAGGAAAAAATCATACTTTCTCTTTTTTTTCTTACTGCTGATTAAACTAAATTTTTTTTAGTGAAATTGATTCATCATAGCAATTTATAAGCTTCATAATAAATTATAAAAACATAAAACTTTAAAACAAACTGGAAAATTTCAAAAAATACGTTGAGGTCTGTGACACCCCACCGCCCTACTGGTGTGATTTTTTGTCACCGCACTAACGCCGGGTTAACTGAGTTTCCATTTGCTAATACTATGCGTAAATTTAAAGATTGTTTTATCTTTTGAGGCATAGCTTTCATGAGTTACTTTTATAATGATTATTTTCTGATGCCAATTTTATGGAGATTTTATTACTATGACTAATTCAACGGTTTTAATTATTTACTCCATTCTTACCGACCCTGGTAGACAGGTCGAAGGTTATTTAAATATGATTAATTTTAATTGTTTCTTATACGAATAAATTTATTTATCATTTCGTTACACAAAGATTTTGAGTCCATCTTTATTTATTTGATCCTTTCCAGGGCCGTGCCTAAATTGCGGATGAATCTTAATGTGGGTTTCATATTAAACCTTAACCACTCATTCGGCCACAGACATTCAAAATTCTGCCTTTAAGCAGTGGCGCACGACTGCAAATCTTTATTTATTTATTTATTTATTTATTTAAGAATAAAGGGTTAGAATATACATCAAAGCGCAACAGAGATCCGAATAGTCCATATGGACCAACATGTTAGATCTCTAAGGGCTCATAAAGATACTAAGAAACCAAAAAAAAACGTGTTAGTACAATCTTAATGAACAAAAAGACAAAAACATACAGATGGATCGACTGGGCAGATGACAAACACAAATACTACAAATAATCAGTCGCCCCAAAGTAAATCTAGATGTTCCTTCCCCGCAGAGCGATTCGGCCACCGCATAGTAACTCAATCACTCATAATAACTCCTTAATAGTTATCAGGTGTGTCTAACATCCTAATAATTCAATAAACATCCTACAATACCAGAATACAAACGTCACTAAGTAAAAACATTGTGGTGCAGCACATGCAAAGAGAATTAAGTATGCTCCAAGAACTTCATAAATAGGTTGCATGGGAGGAAGGTTCTACCTACCCCAGTGATAACTGATCAAAGGCAGACGACCCCTACTTGTATATTAATACATAAAAAGCAATAAATTTTTAACCTTTTGCGAAACAACGAGTACGATGTTATGGAGCAGAGTTCTTGGGGTAACTGCGGCCAATTTTTTACCCCGGTAAAGGTAATACATCGACGTCTATAGTTTAGTTTGGCAAAGAGTTAGAAAATATCATTCAATGCACGAGTGGAGTAGTTATGCCGTTCACGGTTGTAAACAACGGTTACAGGTGAAGTTAGCAACAATATGGAATTCAGACTCTTGTAGATAAAAGTACATGATTGTAGGTATGCACATAGAGGTAAAGTAAGAAGATACCAAATAAGACTTGAAGGAACAATTTCTGAATTTTGGACAAACGATTAAGATTAGAAGAGGAGGACGAACCCCAGAAAATGACACAGTAGCAAAGGGAGGAGTGTATCCATGAATAATAAAGAAGAAGAATGTACGATGGTAAGTATTGCAGTCTGGAAATCATTCCTTGCTTTCAATTTAGATTCACCAAGAAAGTATCAGTATGCTGATCCCAAGTCAGATAGTGTGTGATAATCAACCCTAGGTATTTAAAGAAGTCACCGTTTTTATTAGTTGATTATCATAAAAAGCTGGTAAACTACTGGGAATATTTAATTTGTTACTCTGATAAAATAGATTACATTCGTTTTGTGAGTATTGACGGTTAACGAATTCTCGACATTCCAGGTTTTTAAAATATCTAGCACATCGTTAAAGGTATTCGTTAAACTCCTAAATGCCGTGCAGGACGATAAGAAAGTAACGTCATCGGCATACATGAGCACTCTGAAAGAAGAAATCGAGGAAAATGCTCGAGGCAGGTCATTGATGAATAGATTGAATAACAGGGGAGAAAGAACAGACCCCTGAGGAACACCGAGATTCGTTACAACCATCGCAGAAGACTCGCCAGAATAGGATAAATAATAACTCCTCTGCATTAGAAAACTTGTCAACCAACACAGGGGAGGGCCACGAATATTATAGAAATGCGATAATTTATGAATTAACAGCGGAATGGACAAAGAATCGAACGCCTTCGAAAAATCAATGAAGACAGCACCCATGAACTTGTTGGCCGCCTTTTCAGAAGAAGCACATTCTACTAGTTCGTAACATGCCGTCTCTACATTCCGTTTTGGTAAAAAGCCATGTTGGCAGGAGCTTATGAACCCAGAATCATAAATATATTGGGATAGACGAATAAAGTAGAGTTTTTCAAAGATCTTTGCAAAGATGGAAAGCGCGGTAACTGGGTGGTAATTAACAAATTGCTTAGGGTCACCTTTTTATAGATGGGGGTTACTCGGGCTAACTTAAGCATCTTGGGGTAAGTTCCAGACATTAGCGAGTGATTAAATATCAACGAAAGAGGAAAGGCAAGCGCGTATTGCAGAGAAATGATGATATCCAATCTAAGCTCAAGTGAATCAGAAAGAGGGGAAGACTTAATTTGAAAAATTACAGCACAGACCTCATTAATAGTAGTGGGGGCAGCGAAAAAACCTGATACTGGTGTAGACAAAGAACTAGCGTAACTAGTATTTAAAGAGGGGGGGGAACCGGCGAGGAAAGCAAAAGGGTGGAAAGAAAATCCGTTAGGGTTGATGGTGTAATCTCCTTCAGGTGATTAAAAAGAGATGGTCTAGGTAACGAACCCCGGGTTAAAAGTTTTATTGCTTGCCACTTATCTCTGCTGTTCTTAAGCTGAGAAAACAATGCATTGTAGTGATCGGATTTCGTTTTTTTATTTGCTTTTTTAAGCCATTAGAAAACTTCTTAAACATATCTGGCTTTTGAAATTTACAGTATAGCTTGTTCTTCATTTGAACATCGATTAAAATCTGTGCAGAGACCCATGGTTGACGAATAGTCTTGTCATAACTAGTACTGCTACACAGCAAGGCAAGTGGCAAATATTTATCGTGCCCAGATCGATAATGGGTTAAAAAAACCTCAAAAAGCTGGTCCGTATCATCACAACCAGCAATCATAGCTTCCCAGTCGGACATCATAAGATACGAATTAAAAACAGCGATCCGGTTAGATGTAATCACTCGCCTACGTCTGGCCTTAGGCTTGCTAGTCTTGAATCTCACATTACAAGCAGGATTGATGGCTTTACAATTGAGGGGCTGACCTTATACACCAACACAAATCAACAGGTGTAAGCATTAAGCTTTCCTTACAGTATTTTCAAATCCGTACTAAAGTGAGTGCGTATGACATATAAGCTGTAGCTTTCCTTACACTGGCGCAGATTCGACAGGAATCTCAAATCATACGGTGTGCACTGGTAAAGGTGAGCTGTCCTTACACTGGCTACAATATGACAGGAACTTTTTTTCCGAGCCGTAATTTTTGTCTAAACTGCAGATAAAAGCTTTGAATTGTCAAATCTGAATTGAAGACTTGGGAGGATCACCCGAGTGTGAAGATTTATCGTTTGATTTTATTTTTCTTAGAAAGAAGATGACTCAAGCATCATTTGCATTGGCAAGTGAACTTTTGGATTTGATGGCTCTACGGAATCAGGATATTTTTTCCAAAGATTGGACGAAATCAGCGAATTATGTGAATGGGACCCAAATCATAAATTAAAATTGGCTAAAATTAAGTTGAGTGGGAGCGCGCAATTTTTTTGTAGACACAATCAAGCGATGGCAGGTGTCACCAATTACAATGATTTATGAAGCACATGATAGAGAGATTTGGCAAGGAGCCAAGGGGCCAAAGCGAGCGCTTGTTTAGTGAGTGTAGGCAGAACAAAGGGGAAAGCATAAGTGATTTCGCCACGCGCCTTTAGGCGCTGGGGAAGAAAATCATAATCCCTGTACATTAAGATGGGCCCGAGGTGGAGGTGAAGCGAGCTTTTGCTAGGCAAATTTTGGAGGAAAGGGTTACAGAGAAATTCTTGGAGGGGCTGCAACCCAACTTACAAAAAAATGTTCTGTTCAGGAGACCTGAAACTTTAGGAAAAGCAATTGGTTATGCAGTGGAGGAGGAAGAATTGGAACTTAGGTTTGCTACTGTATCACATCAGCAATGGTTTAAATTCATTGGGAAAGGGAAACACGCAATTGGCAGGGAAAAGGAGTGAATTAAATATTAATGAACTGATTTGGCCAGCGAATAGACGCTGGGGAGAAATGGGGAGTTTTACAAACAATCAGTAGCCCGACCAAGCGCTCACATTGACATTATAAGGGGAACAGAGCAAGCAGCGCAGACAATTAGGCAATCCGTCCCAGCCGCAGAATTCAACTGCAGGAGGCAGAGGAAATTTAGAGCGCAGAGTGCTAGTAGAATTTATTTGTTTTGGCTGTAAATGTTCTGGACACGTGATCAGCCAGTGCAACAACCATAAGGCCAGAAAGATAATCTGTTTTTACTGCCTGCGGGAAGTCCACGCCCAAAAATTTTGCCGTAAACGAATGAAGGCCCAGGGAGAACGCGCTAAGGAACCCGAGAGTCCGCCGAATGAATCCAATGCGATTCAGCCACAAGCAAACCAGTCAAAAAACGCTCAAGCCACCTTCCACCCTGGAGAAAGGTTAGTGAACCAGACAGCTCAAGCATTCAATGGCAGGGATATGGAACCGAAGGAATTAATGGTTTCAAACAAGGCAGGGTCATTTACTATCAAATTTCTTTTGGATAGCAGATCGAAAGTAACTATAATTGATGCAAACAATCTATAAGTATTAAAAGCCAATGGTTATTCTGTAAAAGGTGTTAAGAGACCCGACATACAATTGGTAGGGGTCACGGGGCATCATTTTAAGTTTGAAGGTTCTTGCTCACTTGATATTAGTTTTGGTGAACGAAATTATGAATTTACTTGTTATGTTTGGCATCGGAGAAGTGATGTTACTTATCATGCTATTTTGGGATGGGATATGCTTCATAGGTATGGGTTCAATATCGATTTTAACCATGCTGTTTTGCACGATGAGGTTCAGAAAATTCCTTTTGAAGGAATATGGCACAGGGGTCAAGCTGGGAAAAGTGCTTGCAGCATAACAGCTATTAAAGAACAGATTGAGGCGATTCCGGTATTTTGTAAAGAAACATGTTACCATTCCTCCCTATTCTGAAGTAGTATTTGAAGCGAAAATTGAAAGACACTCTCTTACAAATAAAATTGGCGTATTAGAACCTAAGGAAATTGATACAGGTCTTATTGGTGCGAAAGTATTGGCTAAAATTTCAAAATTTAACACGATCCCAGTCCACTGGATAAATTATTCAGGCGAAACGTTAACTGTACAAAAGGGGAAGGTATTAGAATTATTTGGCACTGAGGAAAAGGAAGTGGAATTTAATAACACCATTAATGAGGGCGCAGAGGAAAGTTTTGATAAACATGAATTTTTGAGTACTTTTAAGTTAGAACACTTAGACCCTGAAAAGAGGAGAGCTCTGGAAAAATTAATATTGGAATATTCAGATGTATTTTCTAAATTTGATTTTGATTTAGGGATGTGTAAATTGGCTAATCATACAATTGAAATGGGAGATGCACTCCACAATCGCGCAGCAGCCTTATCGTATTCCTTACTCACAAAGAGAAATTATGAACAAAATGGTGGATGATTTGTTGAAACACGAAATTATTTGCCCAAGTTCATCGCCTTGGGCAGCGCCAGCCCTATTGGTTAAGAAAAAGGATGGGACCTATCGGTTTGTGGTTGATTACCGTAAATTGAACGCTGTAACTAAAGTTGATGCCTACCCTCTTCCATTGATAGTTGAATCTTTCTCAATTGGGTAAATCGAAATTTTTTTCTGTCTTGGATGCCAACCAAGGCTATTTTCAGTTGGAAATCAGTGATACCGAAAAGACAGGATTTTCAGTAATTAACGGGAAATATGAGTTCAAGCACTTACCCATGGGGTTGACAAATGCGCCAGCACTTTGGCACCGAACAGCTGATTTTATTATTAGGGGATTAAAAGACAGAATCAACGTTTATTTAGATGACTGTATCATTTTCACTGAGACGTTTGAAACCCATTTGAGCAGTTTGAGGGACTTGTTTGAGCGATTAAGGGATGCCAATTTGAAATTAAAGCCACAGAAGTGTCAGCTTTTAAGTGATTAAGTAAATTTTTTAGGGCATGTTGTTTCAGCAGAAGGAATGGCCCCTGATCCTGGTAAGATTGAAGCAGTGCAAAATTTTCCACGCCCGAGGAACGTTCTTGAGGTTCAATCATTTTCAGGCCTTGCGAACTACTATCGAAGGCACGTTGATTCCTTTACCGCGATTGCTAAGCCTTTGTCGAACTTGACAAAGAAGGACGTTCATTTTGAGTGGACTGATTAATTGGAGAAGGCATTCCTGACTCTGAAACAAGCACTGATCACTGCACCTGTTCTGAAAAGCCCTGACTTTAACAAAGAGTTTTTGGTATCCACAGATGCGAGCTATTTCGCTATAGGCACGGTCCTGTCCCAAAACTTTGATGGTATGGAGCATCCTATAGCGTACACTAGCAGGTTATTGAAAAAGAGTGAGATAAATTATAGTGTCACCGAGCGCGAGTGCCTCACTGTTGTCTATGCAGTCAAACAATTTAGAGTTTATCTTTATGGCCGAGCTTTCAAGCTCATTGTTGATCATCAACCGATCTGTAGGTTGCTCTCGCTCAAAGAACTGACCAGTAAACTGGCCTGCTGGTCGCTCAGCTTGCAGTCTTACCAATTCGAAGGCAATCATAAGCCAGGTGTGAAGCATGGCAATGCGGACGCGATTTTCTAGAATTCCGGTGTCAGCCATCATGGAATACGATCCGATAGTCTCTCGCGATAAAATTTCCCTCGCACAGTGTAAAGACCCCATGTGGATTAAAATTATTGAGCATTTAAAGGCAAAATCAGGCGACTCCCCTTCCAAGCATTGGCCAGATAGATTAGAAAACTTTTTCCTTGATAAAGATCAAATTTTATATCACATTCGCAAATCACATGTGGGCACAATTGGTGGTGCCAAAGAATCTTGTTAGGCACATTCTGTATTATTATCATGACCCGCTGTTTAGTGGGCATTGAAAGGCAAAGCGCATGCAGAAGAAATTAATTAGAATGTTTTATTGGCCCAGTATGCGTCTCGATATTCAAAATTATTCTCGAGCAGCCTTTGATGGAGTTTCCTGTAGCAAAGCATCCCTTTTTCCGTATAAATTTGAACATGGTTGGTCCTTATCCTACATCTGATTCCGGAAATAAATACATCCTTACCATAATCGACCAGCGTAGTTGCTTTTGTGAAGTGTTGCCATTGCGAGATCAGAAAGCTGAAACTATTGCGAAAGCGCTAGTGGAGAGTGTTTTCACCCGTTATTCTATCCCTATTCAAATTTTAAGTGATCGAGGCGCAAACTTTACCTCCGATCTAATGAAAGAGGTTTGCATGCGTCTGGAAATTAAAAAAATGTTAACAACCGCCTTTTATCCATCACGCAACGGGATCATTGAGCGATGGCACAAAACAATTACCTGCGCTTTGAAGCACTACGTGTCCCGTAGTCCAAAAAACTGGGAATTGTGGGTTCTGTATGTTGTTTTTAGCTATAACTTCACCCCCCACTCGTCCGTAGGAGAGAGCCTATTTATTTTATTTTTCGGCAGAGGCCGATCCTGCCTTTTGATGTTTTGACCGTGCCCCTCAAGGTACACTATGACATTGACACAAATTTTGGAAGCGAGATGGAAGCCCGATTGAGGAATGCGTACGAAGTTGCGGAGAAGGTCCGTGCTGGACAGGTGGTTCAGCGCAAGCGAGCACATGTTAAGAGGCATAAGCCTCACACTTATAAGGTAAGTTATTTGGTATTCCTGTGCGTTCCCCAAGTTAAACAGGGTTTGGAAAAGCAATTACACGCCAACTATGAGGGGCCAAACAAAATTGTTGGGCAGCTAAGTTCCATTAATTTCGTTATACAGAATCTGGAGACACTCAAAAACAAACTAGTGCATGCGAATAGATTAAGGTCAAAGGTGGGTGACCAGGGTGCCCCACCTGATAAAAAGAAATGAGAAAAGCCATTCCAAGCTGTAGAGAAACCCGTGGCTGCAACAATCCCAGCCGCTCGGACGAAATATTTTACAGAGGAGGATTATATTGTGAGTAGGCCCATAAATATACCTGTGAGGTGTGAAGAGTATCCACCTGAGTCGAGCGAGCCAGCTCGAGAGAATTTTGCACCGCCACCACCGCCGCTACCGTCAGACCTGCTTGCGTGCGCGGAGATACCTCCTCCATCATCGCCGATAAACTCGCCTTACGCGTTGCGCAGCAGAGGTCCAGTCTCGGAGCAGTCGTGGTTGTTGCCGTCGCCTTGCGATCAGCAATCAATGGACGCTGTCCGAGCTGGAAACACCATGAGCGAAGAGCCGTCAGAGGCTACAATTCAGCCCGAGTGTGCTATAGAATCCATAGTGGAGGCCCCACCCTCGACGGATAGAGCTAATTGCCAGCCGCCGAGAGTCCCGTGCCCGAGAGAAAGTGAAATCTTGATGCATAATGCAAAGGTGGACGAATTTTTTCAGATCCTGAAGGGATTTATGAGGGCGTCAAATTAGAGCATCAGCTCACCAATTATTGCTTTATTGTTCATTTTTTTCCCCTTCCTCCACTTGAAATGTGGTGATGAGAGAGTTTCCTGACGTTATTAGGTCTTCCTAATATTATTTACTTAACAGAATGTTGCGAATACCGTTTGAGACTGAGTTTGTATTTCCTTTTGCAAACGTTACCTTTCCTTTTGCCTCAGCTGTTGTCGCAGCTGGGAGGGTCTGTGAAATCAAATGGATTGATTATTAAGGTTATTTGTACCTTGTATGTGGTTCCTAATATTTTTTTTGTTGTAATTGCTGACAAAACGCAATAGTGGATGGCAAAAAAGGGAATTAATTACCTTTAGCCAGAGTTGTTATTATATAAAAGGTGAAACCTAAAGAGGCACTTTAATTGCTATTTCTTGGTGTATTGGCTTATTATAAATGTTAGCCAAAACTATTATTCCCTGACTTCTATTTTTCTGATTCAGAGGTGTGCCTTTGTATTTAATGTGTTACCGATTGACTTCTGTGTATTTTTCTGTGTTTTACCTCTATAGAATTTTTTTTTTGAATCAATCTCTGGTTTAAGGATTGAATTGGGACCGAAAGTAAGCCGCTAATTTGCACCGATGCGCTATAAAAGCATTTTATATATCTTTCTTTTGTGTTTGATTCATTGCGGATTGGAAGTTGGCATAGGGTGGTATCATAGAATTTTGGAAGTAGAGATTAACCTAGGAGAGTTTTAAAGCTGCGTAGAGCGATGATTTTATTTTCTTCTTGCGAGCGAGCTGGAAAGTGGAAACGGGAGTTGTTGTTATAGTGGAGGGTCAAAATGCACCCCTCTCCCCCCACTCTCCCCTGATACTCCGCAGTCTCCAAGAGGGGATGAGTTTTGTTGAACATGCCTTGAGTGCTAAACTTAATGAATGATGAAGCAGTGACACAGTATTATTTGACTTTGAGTTAATCACTTGATACCTGTTTTGAGTGTTATTGTGCCCCCTTAAAAGTTATTTTGAATTAATTCTTGCATAAGATTTAGAGCAGAGACTATTATTTGAGCATGGCTAATCAGAATAGTTTTGAGAGATGGTAGATATGCACGTAGAAAACTTCTTTTATCTGTCCCTTTGATTTTGGGTTGTTAAGGATGAGAATATTGAATTGCTGTGTTGATAAATATTAGTTGCTGGAAATTTATTGACATATGCTGAGAAACAATAGCCATTCAAGAGAATTAATCGAGCGGCGGAAGTGTTCTGACGATTTAATTATTGAATTATGGATTGATTGATTGAATAATACAGACGTTTTTTTTTAATTATGGGTGTTTAAGTCATTTCTCTTGATGGAACCGTTTCCAGGAACCATGCTTTCAATGAATACAGTATGCCCCCCCCCTCCCGGAGTTCTGGAATGTACCCAGCCCGTGTTGACAGATATGGCCGAGATGGGATTAGCGTACCCACTCCAGTTATTGAACTGAGAGGTGATAAGAAGGGAATAGAGAATGGGGAAAGCATTTTTTTTAATAAATGATTTATTTTATTCGAAGGTGGAACCATTAATGTTTGGATCAATAATTGATTTGCATTGAACGTATATAAAGACTTAAAATATATTATGAACTACTATACATTCCTATTATAAAATTAAAGCTTGCGTATTAATTCTATTTTTAAAAGAGAATACAGTAGTTTTGCTATGGAATTGGAGGGGAATACCCTTTACTTCTTAAATATATAAATTGAATTTTATTCAGGGGTTAAACAATTAGTGTTAAGAAGATGATCGTTTGAATTGTCTTAAGTTAATTTTGCGAAAAAATTATATCTAATCAAAACGTTTTATTCCATTTTAATGTAAGAGACATGCTTTACGAAGGAACAAATTTAGAATTTTTTTTT
The DNA here is from genome assembly GCA_023313115.1 of Rhysida immarginata. Taxonomy (NCBI): domain Eukaryota; kingdom Metazoa; phylum Arthropoda; class Chilopoda; order Scolopendromorpha; family Scolopendridae; genus Rhysida; species Rhysida immarginata. The sequence continues at coordinate 745,957 of JAHWFO010027632.1, read as the reverse complement.
TTTGCTCTCTGTGAATTTTATTTTTAATTATACCAGTTGAATTAAATATTTATTATACTTAGAGTATTTAGAGTGCGTAGTTATATAGAGTGATATTTGGTGTCAGATACATTTGTTTATTCTTGAAACAATAAACCGGTTGAGGTTACTAACAGTTTGGAGGCATAAATGCAAAGCCCATCCAAACCCAGTTTGGATTTTAGAGTGTCATTTATTCTCTATGGCATTTTTTTTAATTACCTCATGCATAGAGATAGCAAATTTACTTTATTAGTAAGGTAACTGAAACATTCTACACAATCATTAAGTTTTTCAGTAATCGGTGCAGTTAGCACCAAGCGATTTAATCAGACAGTGTTTTGGTGAAAGAGTTTATTTTAGTTTCAAATTTGGAGCTGCGGCGTTGTTACATTGATAACGGTGTTCGGCGGGATAGCCATTGCCCGCTCGGATAGTTTGTATGCTATCTGGCTGTTTGGGCAGAAAATTTACTTTCTCTTGGCCTACTTTGCCGCTTGCCGGATTGTCAAACAGGAGTTTAATCCATACAATTTTTGGTGGTTTTCTCATTTAATATTTCATATATCTCCAATAAGCAGTAAGCACCAGAGCTGCATTGCGTATTTTTATCTGCGTTATTATGCCACAAAACTAATTTTTATCCATCTTATTCATGAAACTATTCTTTCCAAATCATAGGTGCACTCTTCTTATCCGAAAGATGCACTGCGATGCTGGGTGCGAAAACACTCGTTAATTAAATCATACATTAATTTTTTTACCTCGGGGAAAGTCCTTGGTCAGTCAATCTTGTAGCCATCGGGCCGTGACCCGGAGGCATAAGAGAGGAGAGCAATGAAGCCGTATCCACTTGTTGGACCGCTCAGCCGGCGAGGAACCCCATTCCGGACGAAGACACCTTCGGATTCTTTCTTTATTTTGAAGTCCGCCCTCGCCGTCTATGGAACTGCACACATTCCAGAACTGTCTGCGATGTCTATACCGGATTCTGTCCGTCGGAACCGCCGGAGAGCCGAAGTTTATACCCCCCTTTTTCTTGGGGAGGGCAATCTCGTGTCAGACAAAATTGGACTGCGAAATCTTCATCGCCTTAACGTCCGCCTTGGGGTCTTTTAAAGGCGCTGTATTTAGCTGCTTGGAATTTTTATCAATCTTAAAAAGGAGCTAAGACAGGAGATGCAGGATGGTGCCCAACCGCTCATCTTCATCCAACTCTAAGCGCGTTTTCTTTTCATATTTTTTTTGAATCCGTACGATTGACATAGGTGCCAGTCAGCCTTTCTCCGAACATTCTCATTTCTTTTTGCTATATTTCTTGTCCTCCTTTCTTTTGCCATTCGTACTATTTTTTATGGCCAGCAGTATCCTTCATCACCATGAGGTCAGCACGAGTTTTCGTGAACTCGTTTGTCTTATTCACTGAATGGAGCCAGAGTCTGTGATCGACGTGTATACGCGTGCCAGCTGAATCAGTTTCTCGCCTCATCCTTTGTCAATGGAGCCAGCGTTTTATCCTATGAAAGCCAGGAGCCTTTAGAGAGAAAATTCACACTGGAAAGAAACCTTATGTGATGTGGGGACTATGCCGAAATGTGTAGCCCGTGCTGGGAACTATCGTTTTGATGCCTACCCCACGTGGGAACCATTTTGAATGCTACGGGATCCTCTCCTCTAACCATGGAACCAGAGAGGGAGGCAGAACGACCTCTTGCGACGTTTTGAGGAGTGCCATTCGAACAGAACAACCCGCCCCCCCCCCCCCCTCTTGATCGTCAGAGACAGCGTGGAGACTAAGTAGTCAGCTGAGGAGGAGGAGGAGGAGGTCAGCCACGTGACCCTCGTTGGAAGAAGAATTAGATACCTCGACTTCCGGGTTGAACGATGCGCCTCCAGCTGATTGACCTTTTCCCTCTGTTTACAGACAGTCAACCGCACTGAAATGCTTAGGGGATTGTTTGTGTTTCATCTTTACGCTCCTGATTGGGCCTGAAATATGCAAATATTCGTTTCTTTAGTGATACATATAGTTCTTAGCAACAATATTTTTTTCTTTATTTGGAATCCAGATAGGAATGGGAAATCCAGGAGGCTTGCCCTTCTTCAATGAGAAGTATTTTTTTATAAGCTTTTAAAGTCTTTTCTGTCTTTTTACACCAAACACTGCGTCGAAGTTAGTTTTGCGTCGACATGCAATAGTTTAGACACAGTCGAAGAAACAACAAGTACCTTTATACCTTTATTACACTCAATTGTTAGAATTTTCTTTTGTTATGTAACCGTCATTCACTTTATTTGTTGAAGTTTGTTACCCCTCAGTAACCATTAGGAGATCTGCCATGATATTTTTCATGTATGAGATCATCACTGCCTGAGCATAGTGTGCAATTTCTCTAAATTCAGTATGAGAAAAATTTTTTTTGGAATCGAATTGTGGAATTATTGTGTTGGAAGTTATTGAAATGCTAATTTTGGTTTAAACGCTTGGCCACTTGGGGATAGAAAATTTGCCGTTAACTCTCTTTCAGTTACTCGAGGGATCGCCCACACCAAGGACCCCCCCCCTTGCCGCTGATGAGAGCCGCACTTCACCAAGTGAGGAGTGCTGAAACTCGCCTTGGGTCCACGACCATAGCGAGCGTTGCCACAAACCACGTACCCGTGAAGGGAACCTCCTTTTTCCTGAAAGATGCCCAGAGCACTGATGACACAATTGTGTGTGCCACCCGTACTGTAGAAGTACCCCCTGAGAACACTCGGATGCTGACAAGTGTTAATGAACCGAACTCGTGTGAAATTGACTTTTAGCCATCACACGTCCACAGTTTACCTGTTTTACTGTTAACAAATAAAATGTTTTTATGTGTGCACATAAATTCTGCGAAAAAAAAAATAATTCTTTAGTGCTTTAACACGTGATTTTTTTAACTTACTTAGTTTACTATTGAAAGTTATATTAAAGAGTCTTCTCCTCACCTGAAATTTCTTAACCACTTACGTTATTATTAAGTATGACTAATTTGTACGCAACAGGGAGGTGGACCCCAATAAAGTGTTGAATGATTAGTCCAGCCGACCAATTGCGACACCACCAGTTGAATTGGAAGTTTTTCCCCTTATATTTTTTTTTGAATTAATTGAAATTGCCAGGAATTGAAATTGAATTAATTGAAAGTGTGAGTGAGAATATTGTTCGAAAATTTATTTCTTTAGAACCAGTGGATATTTGAAATTATTTCCTGACCCTGGACACTTCGGTGAAAAATCAGAACGGAACTTTGTGACTAGTTGTGACATGTGTGAACTTTGTGACAGTTTTGAACTCTAAATGAATTGTGGTGAACTCTCTTTTTCTTTCAGAACTTCAGACAGACTGTTTAAACCACAATTCAGAGGAAGTGAACTTTTTTTGGTGCTGTAACTCTAGAAACTTTCTTTCCTTTATCTGAGAGTTGTGTTTGGATGTTACAAGAAAATTTGCTATTTAGAGTGGATCTACAATGGTAGAATAAGAAAGAGGTACCACTTTATTACATTTTTAAAAGGGTCTTACTTTGATGGCTCAGGTAGGTTACTCACTTGGACAGCAGGACTCACCTGGATCTTTTGGTTTGGAGGGACACCACACTTAAGAGAACAGAGAGAGGTGTAAAGGTTCAGACCTTACACGGATATTAATTGTCATTACGAATAATTTATAATTCATTTATGCTTATTTATTTATTTATTTATTTATTTATTTATTATGAATTTGGGACATTTATTTTGGGTTTTTCTATTGACATTTACAAACAGCAGTTTATGCTGTTGAAGGAAGTATCTGATATTCTTTTGAACGTTTTCTAAAATGAGTTGAGCTTTATGTGTTTTTGAGAAAGTAGAATTTTAATAGAGATCCTTTGAATTTTCTTTGTTCTGTTGTTGAGAAATTTTATGGCCTCGAGTGAAGCATGACTAATGGTTGGTTCCTCTTTCTTAGGCAATTTAGCCTGTTTTGCTGGGAAAGGAGCATTCGCTCCCTTTCTCTTCTTGTCATATCAATGTCTTTTGACATTGTCCAGCCCTATTGAGTGCGGGTCAAACCGAAGGGTTGGGTGGTTGGTTACATTTAAAATAGAAGACTCTTTCCTCCCCCATCCATGACTATTTCGGACCTTTGTTGACAGCCTTGTTGCCTTTTGGCATTTCTCTGGAACCTTCTAGATTCTAGCAGGTGGCCGCACGTCTATTCGGCGCCGGAATCAAAGTTCCAGATGTCCAGGTGGATAAATCCGGTTGACCAGACTTTGAAGCATCTTGGATGACCCGCGTGATGTCACTCGATCGCTCATTGGTCGAATGTTCAAGTCCTAGTCATACGAGGAAACTTGAATTTTCTTGATCTGGGAGAATGATCTTGGCAGTTGCACCGTGAAGACGTTCTAGCAGCTTTTTTTTTATTCTTGCCCTTTTTGTGTAGGCTGTCGCGGGCGTAAGCGTCGATGACTGGGACTTAGTTTTCTCGGTTGGCTGCAGACCCCACTGCTTCCAAATGTTCAGCTACGCACAGCCTGCTTGAGAGGGAACACCAAAATTTTCTTTAGTTAACGTTTTCTTATTTTAAGTTGGTGCAACCAGTTTTCCTTTTGTTTTTGCTCGATTTAACGAGGTTTTTGTAACAAGTGTTTCCACCGCTTTAACAATGCTTTTGTCCTGTAACTTATCAGTTAGTCTTTGTCCCACGACCATTTCATGAGATGCCTTGCCGCCGTATCCATGTTCAGACGAACGAAGTAGACGACCTGAGATGACCAAAGATATGTCCTGCCATGCTCGTTGTCCAGGCACCACGATGCTGATGTTTCTGTTCCGTTTTGAGTACGTGAGTTCTAGACCTTAATTTTTAGTCCCTGGACATTTTAAAGAGTTTATCTTTGTATTACATCTTTGGGGGGTTTGATTGCTGTTATTATATTCTATTTGATTCAATAGTTTATTTAACTGAGTTTCCATTTGCTAACGCTATGCGTAAATTTAAAGATTGTGTTATCTTTTGAGGCGTAAATTTAACCTTTCAAGAGTTACTTTTATAATGATTATTTTCTGCATTTACTTGATGCCAATTTTATTGAAATTCCATTACTATGACTAATTCAACGGTTTTAATTATTTACTCCATTCTTTACGATCCTGGTAGAGAGATCAAAGGTTATTTAAATATAATTAATTTTAATTGTTTCTTATATGAATAAATTTATTTATCATTTCGTTACACAAACACCTTGAGTCCATCTTTCTTTATTTGATCCTTTCCTGGGCCATGCCTGAATTGTGGATGAATCTTAATGTGGTTTTGATATTAAACCTTAACCAATCTTTCGGCCACAGACATTCAAAATTCTGCCTTTAGTCAGTGGCGCACGACTGCAAATCTTGAACCTCACATTAGAAGCACAATCGCTGGCTCGCGATTGATGCCTTTACAATTAAGGGGCTGACGTTATACACCAATGCAAATCAACAGGTGTAAGCATTAACCTTACAGTATTTTCAAATCCGTACTAAAGTGAGTGCGTACGACGTATAAGCTGTAGCTATCCATACACTGGCGCAGATTCGACAGGATTCTCGAATCATACGACTGTCGTGCACCGGTAAAGGTGAGCTTTCCTTACAAAAGGTTACAACATACACATGTGATGTAGCCAGATTAAATTGAAGTGAACAAAAGAAAATAATTAGATAAAAATAATTAATAAATAATAAAAAATAAATAAAACACTTCATATATAACCAAACAATTACCAAATAGAATAAACAAAACCACTACTAACTACTATAACAAATTCAATTATAATAAAATGCAAATAGAATAATAAACAAAACAATACCAAACACTGCAACAAATTCAATTATAGTAAAGTACAAACTAGAAATATACAATGATCGATAAAATATGGCAAAAATTTAGCCTACCTAGATACGAAACTACACATCATGGGGTAATCGGATTAAATTGAAATAGGAATGTGTGAAAGTGAACAAAAAAAAATAAATAACATTAAAATAAATAAATAAATAAATAATACTATAAAATATATAAAAAATAAAACATCTACAAATAAAAAAGAATATAAAAACAATACCAAACATTACAACAAAATTCAATAATAAATACAAATAGAATAAAAAAACAAAATAATACTAAACCATGCAACAAAATACAATAATATTAAACAAAAATAAACAATGAAAGATAAAGTAGCAAAAGTTTAGCCTACATATACACGAATCTACAGATCATGGATTAGATGTTGAAGTAATTGATATATATCAAAATAGACTTGGTTGTTTAAAAGCCCACTTCGTTGTGGACCAGAGACAGCTTCATAGATTTCTATATTTTCTAATATGGCTACTAATTTCAGTTTATCTGACTTCTGTACGATGCTGAGTGTTTCTCCAATGCTACAGAGGGGGTGATTTTCTTGTTCGAGGTGGATGGCGAAGTGAGAGTTATTGCCTTTCTCCTTGTATGAGTTGGCGTGTTCTTTGAATCGAGTGACAAAACTACGAACCGACATTCCTGTACAGCATTTGTCACATTGTGTGTATTGGAGGCGATAGACAATGCATCAGTTGAATAAATTATTATCGTCGCCTGGAGTGTGGCAATTTAAAATTGAATGGCATGAATTTGGGGATCAGAAAGAGATATTCACTTTGTATTCTTGGAAAAGATGGGACAAGGCAGAAGCGTCTGTATCGAGAAATGGGAATGAAAACCACGGTCTGGGCGGTTGCTGCTTAGGTGAAGACTGTTGATTTAAGAGATAACTATGCTTATTTTTTCTTTGGCGGACAATTCGGGAAACTAATGATTGCGGGTATCCGTTGGTCTCTGCGAGGAATTGTATGTTCTTAAATTCATTGTTTCTATCATGGTTATCCACCGGTAACTTCCCTTGATCTCATGAAATAATTTTGTTTGTACCACTATTTGGTTTTTTATGTATTTTTACTTTGTTTGCTTATTTAGCTCCTAATTTATTACACAATTTTGTATATTTTATTTACTTTGTTTTTTATTATTTATTTGACAGCTGATAAGTTTTTTTGATAAGTTTGTTATTCCATGAATACGATTTTATTTATGTTATTGTTTTGCTTTTACTTTTTGCTCTCTTTTCTGTTCCTAATTGTTTGTTTTTTTATTTTTATATTATTCTCTATACTATACCTTTCTTTTGTCCCCTTTTTTCTTCTCCATTTCTTATTTCCGTTTTATTTTATTTCTGATTTTTAATCATTCTTATGAATGATTTTACTTAGCCCATCGCAATTGATAGTATTTCTCTATTAGGTATCGACTAGCTTAATGCACCTTCAAATAGCTACATTCCTCTTTTTATATGCATATTAGGAGCATTCATCCTAATTTATCTACAGCTCTTCTTAATATTAAGACTCTCACTATTATACCAAAGTTACTTGTGGTCACTGAAACTTGGGTTTAGTAGAAACTCTAATGAAATTTCAGAAATTCCTGGATGTCAAGTTACTTATAGCAGAAGAAATGGTAAGAGACGAGGTGGCATTTGTATATATCTACATTGTCCTCTTTCATATTCTTTACTCCATAATTATATACTCACTATTCCAGAATATGAGGTTCTAACTATCACGTGCAAAGTGTGCATAAGGTTGTGAATGCTACTAAATTCGAAACACAGAGATCATATAACCAATAAAAAATTCGATTTATATCTTAATATCATAAAGAAAATAACAAGATCAAAGTTTGTTTAAGCAAAGACATCTACTAACACGTAGATAATCTGAATTCTGTCTACTAATTTATCAAACCACGACAGATAGTTTCATTTTCAGCTTTAGTTTCAACCACTGTCTATAGATATTTATGGTCATCAAGCTTCCACCATTTTCCATTGCTTCAAGAAGCCAGGTGCCGCAATAGGGCCGACCATGATCTGCGATACAGCTTTTTCATTGAAATTGAAAAAGAACGTAAACTTTCTATCTGTCGAAAGGGTGGCGCTGCAGGCACAGTAGGGCCGATTGTACATGCAGCGACACTTTTCAATAGAGTTCCAGCCCTATTGGGAGCTAAAAACTTTAGCTTCATTTTAACAATGGAGCTCTATGATCATATATATCTATAGACCGTGGTTTCAACAAAATTAAATTATTCAGAAGTTTATTGAAACACACAGTTTAAGAATATAACATAAAGGACTTTCAATATTTAAATTGATTTGGTATTTACATTATATTTGCTATTAAACCAATTAGATATTTCGAAAATATAATAGTTTCTTTGATGTCCGAATTTCCAAAAATTATGAAGAGCAATTCTTCTTCTCAATAATGGGCCTATGCAAAGTTCATTCAGAAAGTGGCGATGCATAGCATTTAGTCCATATAACTCCTCCCGGAATATCTAAAATAATAATAAATAATAAATATTAAATAAAAATACAAATTAGATAAAAAATAAGGTATAATAAACAAAAATAATTAATCTAAAACAAAATAAAAATAAAAAGTTAACGTTTCGGATAGAGCCTATCCTTTATCAAAGCAAGAGGATAATTCTCTAAAAGCAAATAGAATATTAGAGAATTATCCTGATTACTATTATTATTAAAATAATAATAGTAATAATGAAACAATTAGTATTCCAGACCAACACTAAATTAACACTTGACTTACTATTTTTACTAAGGTAAGCAACTACGGACTGATGTTAGAGTCTGGCATTTATCGAATATTATTTTATAATTTTTTAAATATGGAAATTGGATCATCAGCGAAACATTATCTAAAACAGCTATATTTATATGGCTATGGATTAAGTTAAAATTTTATGTCAAGAAGAAAGACTGGAATTGGAATTTAGAACGAGTTGTCAGCTAAATAATATTTTGGATATTATTTTTTCTAATTGGATTTAAGAGTGATTTGAAAGTTACACAAGTCACCTTTTGCAAAAAGGTTTATAATTTCACATCCGTTAAGAACCATGAGTTAAACGTTGGACACGTTTGAAGGACAATGACGAGTGAGGTAAATAACTGAAGGTGTCAACCCAAGTGATTGACAAGGAAGAAATAAATAAGACTAATGTCACATGACCAGAAAGTTAGATCATGATTGGTTAACCCGGCGTTAGTGTGCTGACAAAAAATCACACCAGGGGTGCGGTGGGCTGTCACATACCCCAGCATATTTTTTGAGATTTTCCAGTTTGTTTTAAAGTTTTGTTATTTTATAATTTATTATTAAGCTTATAAATTGCTATGAAAAATCAATTTCACTAAAAAAAATTTTAGTTTAATAATAAGTAAGAAAATAAAAAGAAAGTATGATTTTCTTCCTTTTTTTAAAAAATATAAATAAATGACAGAATTTTATTTCTATCAGAAAAAATGTAACTATTACAAAAGCAAATTTAATA
>JAHWFO010027632.1:714062-736082 GCA_023313115.1 Rhysida immarginata | reverse complement strand
ACAGTGGAGAATGACCAAATGGCTGCCGGATTTAGAAGGAAGAATTGTTCCACCAGTAGACCACCTCATTGGAAGACCAGCCGAGGACACCTTGATCAAGCAACGAACCTAATAAGAGCTGATTCTATGTCTTGTGGCCTTGTTTCACACACACTCACACACCTTCATTGATACGTACTATCTCAATTAAACATTTAACTTATATTATTACATTTCTTTACTCTAAGGTACAAATTTGGAAACATAAGTTGAATTATGATTAGTAAATGTACTTAAGATTTATTATAATTAGTTAGGCATATTCACAGATGATTACTGAAGTACTGGTTATTGTTATGAATTCGAAATTAATAACTGTTTATTATCTATGTTGAAGCTCTAAACAAAGATCAAACGAAATTCATATTGGTTATTTAGTATATTATGGGAAATTACATTACAATTTGGTTACTGTTTAAGCCAATTGAATCAATTTTAATGTTAGAATCTAAATTATAATTAAGAATCAAAATTTACCTAACACATTACTGAATGCTTATTCCATTTGACTTTACAATCACTTTGAATATTAAAGTGCACCTTATTGAATTTTTCCTAACAGGCCATTTATATTTTTTCACTATCAATTATTTTTGATAAATCATATTGTTATTGTTATATGTTTTTGGATTATTTTTTATGTCACCTGCTTGTTTCCGTTGGCATTGTCTGTGTGGGACGAATTAGTTATGTAATGGAGGTCACAGTATTTACACTAAATTATATTTCATTTGCATAATTATTAATTCAGCTTTCATTCTAAATTCTAAATTCTAATTAGACCATTAAGACCTCACCCCCTACCCCCAAAAACCTTACATAATATGGCGCTGCAAACAGGATGATTTGTTAAGAATACAGAAATTTGTAAGGAGTACAGATATTTGTAACGGGGTACAAAATTTTGTAAAAGGCACAATTGTGAAAAGATTATATTGTTTATATGTATCCTTGGTGATTATGATTTCTTATTTGATTGCTAAATTAGAATTTTTTATCTTGGTTATAGATTAAGATTTTGAGTGTTGGTTTATCATAAACAATATAACATTGCATAAATTGATTTAACAATTTTTACAATATTGACAAGCAGTGACTAAATTATTTGATTGAGGTAATTAAAAGTAAGCAATATGGCACAACAACATTTTAGTTTAGCGAGCGAAATTTCTCCTTATTATGGATCCACAGAGCCACTGCACTTTTTCAGAAATTAGATGTGGTTATGAATTGGGCCACTCAATATTGCAAAAATTAAATTCACAGGGTGTGCGTTATTCTTCTGTAGAGAAGACAAGGCTATGGAAGGTGTAGAGGATTATGATCAGTTTAAAAGGGTGATTATAGAACGTTTCAGTAGGGGAAGAAAATGGGAAATTGAAACATTGTTTAGAAATGGTGGTCAAAAAAAACTGAGTCTGTTAGAGAGTATGCAACCAGAGTAACCGCTTTGGATAAAAAATTAGAATCCACTGTTGAGGGGAATGATGCACAGGCAGAGATTAAGAGAACATATGCGCGAGAGATGGTGGAAGAGCAGATCATGGAAAGGTTTATATACTGTATGGCTTGCATCCTTTGTTGAGAAGATTAGTGGTTTTTAGGTGACCCAAGAATTTTAGGGAAGCCTTAGAATATGCGCAGAAAGATAAGGAAGAGAAAGGAAGGTTTGCTGAAAAACAGAGTACATGTAAATTAATGGGCAAAACATCGGAAAAATATATAAGAAGCTGGATGAAATTTCAAATGAAAGGCAGGAAGAAGAAGCTAAAACGCATTATCGAAAGTATAGTACGAAAGGTGCTATTTCTGTAAATGGATTGGACATGTGGTGAAATTATGTAAACTCAGGAAACGGAAACATCAATGTTGGTTCTGTAAGAAGTATGGGAACTGTCAGTATCATTGTTATAAAAGATAAAATAAGAGATACAGCAAATTCGTTGAACAACGAAGGACAAATTCTCTAATTGGCATAGATAAAGGCACACAAACAACAAACCTGCAGAAGACTTCTCCTTCAGACATTAGAGAGTGAGAGCAAGAGCAAAATACAGAAGTAAAAACAAGAGTTCTTGCAAATATTTAATCAGAAACAAATGAACTTTTGGTTGTAGGAAAAGTGGGGAAAATAATGATAAATTTTTTGTTGATAGTGGAGCTAAAGTAACTATGTTGGGAGAGGATCTATTAGATAAAATTATTGAATTGGGTTTCAATGTTAAAAAATTAGATCAACCTGCAATTAATCTCGTAGGAGTGACTGGGCATGATTTTCTAACAAAAGGAACATATTTAATTGAATTTGAGTTTGGTAGTCAAAATTATCCTTTAAAATGCTATATTTGGGAAAGAAGGCACAACATTGCCTATGATGCAATTCAGAAGAGATTCATTGCAAAATTTTGGATTCATTATTGATTTTCAAAGGGGTATTTTACATGACGAAATTAAAAAATTTCCTTTCGAAAAAATCTGGATTGGGAAAAAGGGGAAATTTGGCAAAACATTTATTGCAGAAATTGGCACTTATATGGAAGATATTCCTGTCTATTGCGTGAAAGATGTCAAAATCATATTTGAAGGTAAATTGGCTCAAAATACGCATAAAGGGCAAATTGACATTTTAGAGCCGAGAGATATAGAGGAACCAGGTTTTATTGGAGCAAGATCATTGGCTCAGGTTTCTCATAACAGTACAATACCTGTCAAAATTATGAACTATTCTGGTGAACAAATCACAATACATAAAGTCAAAATTATTGGAAAATTATATGGAGCTGAGAATAAACAGATTGGTGTTAATTCTATTGATGAAAGAAAAACTCCGAAAAATAGCAAAACAGAATTTAAAAAATTTTTCAAATTGGATCATTTGACTGGAGAGAAAAGAATAGCTCTGGAAAACGTGTTATATGCTTATGCAGATGTTTATTTGGTACATGATTACGATCTTGGATGCTGTAAAATACCTGATCATAAAATCGACACAAGTTTATTCCTCCCCCCTCCCCCATCTCTCAAACATGCTATCGAAGCCCATACTCACAGAAGGATATCCTGAAGGAAATGGTAGATAAATTAATAGAGCACAATGTCGTGGCATCAAGTACAACTGCCTGGACAGCTCCAGCCCTCCTAGTAAAGAAGAAAGACGCTCATATCGTTTTATAGTGGACTACCATAAATTAAATCGAGTGATAGTTCCTGATGTTTAGCCACTTCCGAACATAACTGATTGTCTTTCACAGCTAGAAAGAGCAAAATTTCTCAGTGTCTTTGATGCCAATCAAAGATACTTCCAGCTCGAAATAAACGATCACCAAAAAACAGGATTTTGAACAGTAGAAGGAACTTATCAGTTTAAGAGACTCCCCATGGGACTAAACAACTCCCCCACCCTATGGCAGTGAATGGCAAACTTCATTATAAGAGGCCTAACAGACAGAATTCTCTGCTACCTTAACAATTTTTTAATCAATAATGAGACTTTTGGTGAAACATGGAAGGCTTGAAGGCATTATTTGATAGATTAAGAGAAGCCAAACTGAAACTGACGCCAAGGAAATGTCAGTTCCTCTAAGATGAAGTACAGTTTTTGGGTCATGTGGTTTCAGAAAAAGGAATTGCGCCTGATCCATCTAAGATGACAGCAGTAAAGGAGTTTACTCGTCCGAAGATGGTTAAAGATGTACAGTCATTTCTTGGATTTCATAACTACTACAGACACCATGTAAAATCTTTTAGCTGTATTGTCAGACCCCTAAGCAACCTCACCCGGCAAGATGTTAAGTTTAACCTCAGTGGTGGAGAACGCTTTCCAAACATTGAAATAGAATCTGGTTACAGCACCCATACTGAATAGTCCAGATTTTTCGCAACCATTCATTGTAGCCACAGATGCAAGCTCCTATGCCCTAGGTGCAGTACTCTCACAGAAATTCACTGGAAAAGAACATCCAATAGCATATGCCAGCAAATTATTGAAGAAGAGTGTGCACAACTATTCAGTTGTAGAACAAGAATAGTTTATGCATTGAAGCAATTTAGATTTTTTTTTTGCGACTGATGATTCATTCTGGAAACTGATCATAGGCCACTGAAGTGGATTTTTAATTTGAGAGACCCCTCGTCGAAATTGGCGAGATGGGTGTTATCGCTAAGCAAATTTTAGTTCACCATTAAACATAAATCTGGGACAGTGAATACTAATGCCGATCCCGAGTACCGATTTCAGTTATGGGTGAGTATGAGCCGATAGTTTGTAAAGAAGAGATTGCTTGTGAGCAACGTCTTGAAACTCCCTGGAATGACATGATGGACTACCTAAAGAATCCAGAAGGGAAATCATCTTCAAGAGACTGGCCAGGCAAGATAGAGAACTTTATCCTCGATGAAGATCGAAAAGGAACATGGGATCAATTACTGCTGCCTAGGAGTCTGAGAAATCAATTCCTATTTCTCCAACATGACCTTCCGACATCTGGACATTTCAAATGAAAATGCATGTGAAGAAAACTAAAACCTAAGTATTATTGGCCCATGATGAGACCCAATATTCCGAAATATTGCGCTGAATGTGAGAGCTGTCAGCTCCGAGCACAGCATCCTAATAGAAAGGAACAACCGCTTCAATGCTTCCCCCCGACAAAACACCCATTTTTTCGATTAGCTTCAGATATCATCAGATCTTTGACAAAATCAGATGAAGGTTACAAATATATACTTGTTGTAACAGGCTATCATACCAGATTTGCAGATGCAGTTCCTTTCAGAGAACAAACCGCCTTTACTGTTGCAAAGGCACTTGTTACATGCATCTTTAATAAGTACAGCATCCCCATTCAACCTCGCACTGATAGAGGATCAAATTACACCTCCAAGTTAATGTAAGAAGTGTGTCAGGTGCTAGGTGTTAAAAATTGTGTACAACAGCATACCATCTAGCAGGAAACAGAATTTCCGAAAGAATAAACAAAAGCATTATTGAAATTATAAGGCATTATGTAAGCAAAGGCCAACGTCATTGGCCAGAATGGCTAAGTTACATCATCCTCGCATACAACTTGACCCCCCACTCATCATTAGGAGAGAGTCCATTTCTACTCTTTTACGGACGAGAGCTGACATTGCCATTTGATGTGATAACAGCACCTCATAACCCACACTAGGGGATTGATAACAACTACCAACAGGAAATGGAAGCAAGAATCAAAGATGCATTCAAGATGGGTTCAGGAAGTACAGAAAGTAAAAGTAAAGGATTATCATGATAAGAGACATAAGCCTTACATGTTTACAGTCGGAGACATAGTATATTTGACAATACCTCAGAGTAAAAAAAGGGCTTGTAAAAAGCTCCATCCGACTTATGAAGGTCCATAAGAAATTACAAACCAGTATTCTCCAGTGAATTTTGTTATTAAAAATATCCAAACAGGGAAAAAGAATTTGGTGCACGCCAACTGTCTGAAGCCTAAAATTGGAATGCACCCCAGAAACAACTAGAAGAGTTAGACGTACTCGAAATCCACCCGTGGACAGATTGGAAAATCCATCCCACCAACCTATCCAGACGAAGAGATATTTATGCTACCAGTTGTGATACAGAGAGAAGAGAAAATGCCAAAGGAGAAAGAAGAGAAGCGAATGAACCGCGGCATGGATACACATTACGAAGTCGTGGAAACATAGGAGATTTTCCCTGGACGCTCCCATCCACTCAAGAGTGCAGGACAGTGGAAGAATTGAACCAGCAAAATGTTCCCGAGGTTCCCATACACATGGGACAAGCTGAAGAACTGCCAGTACCAGAGCCAGAGCGAGCTCCGGAAATCACCATAGTGGAGAAGACAACAGAAGCACCTCAACTCGCAGGAACACCCAAACCTGGAAACAATGAAACTGTATCAGACATTTTAAAGGTCATGAAGAGATTGACATATTAATAACTTAAATTAACTAAGTGATGTTCTTGTGCTCTTTAGAGCAATTGTTATATATTCGTCGGCTTGATAATATTGTTGTTTCTTTCAATTCTACTAATAGAGTATTCTCTTGTATAGAAACTCAAGTTGTAATTTTCAATGTGATAGATGCTGTAGGTTAAAACATTTCCAAATCTAAATTATATTTGACTAAACCACATAATCTATATTTTGGACCGGATGGAATCTCACATTTTTTAAAAAACTGGTAAATTAGATTAGTTTCCCTTGTATTGAGTGACTCACCTGATCAGCTTTCGTATTGACATTGATTGAAAGTTATTAATATTATTTAATTTCAATATAACATTAGTAAAAAAAAAAACGTACGAATTTTTTTAAATCTTGGCAATTAGAAATTTATTAGTCTTATTAATTTAATTTCTACCCTATTAAATTAAATGGGCATAACTGGGATGAGCGGAGGATTCACTGGAGCAATTGCCCATGGGCATGTATGTAATAACGCATTTTCTTCTTTTTTTTTTGATTGTTTTTATGATATCCGTTCGAGGCCAAACAGTCAGTCTTTCAACAGTTATAGGTTGGTTCTTGAAGAAGGTTACTGTCAACATATAGCTCCGGTTTTAGACGTTGATCTACTGTTCTTGCACTATGTTGCATAAATTTTCGAGTAGATTTTGAAGATTAAATTTTGAGTAGATTTTGAAGATTAAATTTTGAGTAGATTTTGAACTTAGATAACTCAGGTTTTTTTTTAGCAATCTAGATGCCATTTGCATAGCTTTATGACATGCTGACATGCTGCAAATATCTAAAGAATCAGCCTCAGGAAGTTATTTTTTCAGTAGATACAGGCCGATAAAGTTATTGACAAGATCGTTCTACCCAGCATCACTAAGGTGACGGCCACGTTGTGTTGATAGTTAAACTTGGGATATAAGCTCACCATTTGAAATAGTAGTTAGCTAAAATCCATATCCTCAAATGAGTGCAAGCCAGCCATCTTTAGTTTAAGACGAAACAGAAGCAGGGGAGAAATAAAAGAAAAATAACCTAACTTCAAAGTTTTATTTCAAGTTTTTTAAATCTCCTGCTTCCACATTTTCACAGAAGTTTAACCTTGTTAATTGAATTGTATTTTCTTAAAAAGAATTCTAGGTGACAACCCCGGCATGGCTCGGACTTTTTATTTTTGGATTAAATTTTGCAATATTTTATTACATGGGTCTCACTGTCACTCAGAATCATTATTACTTCCAAATTAGAATCAAATTATCCTTTTCCTCTCTCCTAAATTTCCGCAAACAGTCTATAATTTACCTTTCTTCTGGGTCTCAGATGATATGGTCCTATGTTCCTATAATTCTCCTGACCATTTTGTCTATTCATCTCGATATGATTACCTTCCTGAATTCTCCTTACCCTATAATATCTCTGTCTCTCATCAATATCGTCATCAAATATACCATCATTATCTTTATTATTTACATTATTTTGCAAATTACTGCTGTTCCTAGCAGCTGGTCTTCCTCTCCTCCTCTTTTAAATGGGCCTAAACTCCACATAGCATGACTTCAGCTGGTCAATACGCATTCCCACTAATTGAAATCGTTTAATCTCTCTGCAATTCTGAAAGGGCTCAAAAATCTATGTTTAAATTTATCCTATGTCCCCTTTTTTTCATTAACCATACTAAATCACCCATCTTATATTGGGTAATCTTATTTCTATTTCTATAATTGAACCCCCTCCCTCTGTTTATCATGTCAATTTCTTGGGCCAATCTCCTTGCCCTATTCAGATTTTCAACTAATTGTATCTTACAACCCTAGCGTCAATGAACTTCAGACACCAACAGAATTTTAGATAAGTACAACGAAACTAATTGTAAACAAATGAAAATTACTTTATTGAGTGCAGAGCTTTAGTACAACTGTGATATAGCATTTTAACATAAAAACAAATGAGAAAATTAAATAAGCGACTTTTTGTAGTGTTCCGTTTTCAACACGTTGCAATGAACTTTGTACACCGTACCGTTTTTGCACATTACCACTGAGTGGCGTCACCGTTCCGACGAATGACGCTCCGAAGTCGTTGAGGCATGCTGGACACTAACTTCTGTGTTGTTTCTACTGGAATTTTGTCCCATTCTTCGGAAATAAACGCCCACAACTGCTGCAGTGTTCGAGGCTTCCGCTGTCTGACTTTTCGCTTTAAAATGCGCCATACATTTTCAATGGGTGACAGATCTGGGCTGCAGGCAGGTCAGTCAAGCACCCTGAAGCACTGCTATTGTAGCCAAGCTTTGGTGTTCCAAGCAGCATGAGGCTTCGCGTTGTCCTGCTGAAAGATGCTTGGTCTTCTATTGAACAACATTTGGCGGGATGGACGCAGATGCTGTTGAAGAATGTTTATATAGGCAGCAGAGTTAATAGTGCCCTCGCAAAAGTGAAGCGATCCTGTCCCGGCTGCACTCATGCAGCCCCACACCATCAGCGATGCAGGCTTTTGAACTTTCCTCTGTTAACAGTCGGGATGATTACTCTCTTGCTTGGTCCTTAGCACCTTGCGACAATTGTTGCCATACATCACTGCAAAGGTGCACTTGTCGGACCACAGAACACTATTCCACTGGGCAAGGGTCCACTTTAGATGGGTTTTGACCCATGCTACCCGACGACGCTTAGCTACAGTGCTCATGAATGGCTTCCTCTTTGTAGCGTATAAGTAATAGTTGCATCTTCTGATGTAACGGCGGACTGTGCTTTCGGATATGGGTATATGAAAATATTCTCGAGCCCAAACAGTCATTTCACTTATTGGAGCATGCCTGTTTTTCACAATGTAACGTCAAAATACTCGTAGGTCCCTAGCATTCAATAATCGCCACTTACCTGGTGCAGTCCCTGGTTCTGTTTTCCCGATTTCTCTGAAACGCTTGATGATCCCATTAACAGTAGAGAGTGGAACTGATAATTCATGGGCAATAGCTGGCTGGGATTTGTTATTCTGGAACTGCTGTATAATTTTTTGCTGTATACACGTTTCTACTGGCTTACCACGTCCCATGGCTCAAAACAACACGAATACTGAGCTCTGTCGCGTGGACGGTGCTTTTAAATCCTGATGCAAAGCATTCTGGGAATTTCTACAGCCTTCAGGAAAGTTCTGTATGCTGGTGAACCCTTGTGTAAACCTGTTCACAACGCAATTTTACATAAATTTGAATAAATTATTTCACACCATTAAATCGATTCTAAATCGATGTTGATATTGTTACATATACTCAGTAAATCTATTTTCATTAGCCTGCAATCCTCTGTAAGCACTTTTTTCTGTGTTTTTAGTCAAATTACTTGGTGTCCGAAGTTTATTGATGCTAGGGTTGTATTTCCAACTCTATATATTCTTCATAGTCTCTCCATGCTTCTGGTGTAATAGGATCAAAGCCATAAATTAGAAATGCTGGAGAATCACATGTATTCTCATTTATATTCTGACAAGTCACGCGTTGCTCTCTTATTTTTTATTATTATATGGAATATAGGGAAATGTAATATTATAATATTATTTGTATTTTTTTAGATTAGTATTTTTGGGGGGATTGATTAATAAATTTTAATTATCGATAATTGCGGTGTATCAGCTCAATATCGGATAGATAATGGATATTTTTTTTAGTGAATATACAGTTTTGTTTTAAAGTAGAATATTAATTTTTATTATAAAGAGAAATTGTTTATTATTTTTTTTTTATTTTTAACTCTTTTCTGTTTGCGCTGCCAGCGAAACGCAACAGAAAGATTAAATGTTAAGTAGTGTGATTGTTGAGAGCGTTTTCTAGGAAGATGGAAATTTTAACTATCCGACGATTTTTTTTATTAGGAGTCGCTTGTTAGAAATGGAAGCTTGAAGCGGGTGTTTTTTTTTTATACATACATCAAATAGTTTCTTGATAATTAAGATATGAACAGTTACGTAGTGATTGTTTTGGCGATCTTCATGGCACCGTTGATAAGATACTGTTTCTTACATGGCGAGCGTGGAATCTCCAAAGATAAGTCATTTATATCGAATTTGCAGTTTGAATGAGTATTGCATCTTGTTCATGCTGAGAAATCGTATTATGACGAATGTTTAAGTTTGTTTTTTTAGATGCTGATCATGGCGATCACATGGTGGTGTTCGATATGTAGCGAAGTGAAAGCAAGTTAATAAGAGCCGGAAAATAATACAAGTATGGATCGCAAGCAAGTAATTCCAGAATTGAGAGTCATTACATGTTGACGGCGATTGGTGAGTGACATTATTTTACTGTTCTTTTACTGAGGAAGTCTACGGACAGTCAGTCAGTTAATTACGCGTCGGAACTAAAAGTGATGTAAACTAGAACGTTATGTTGATAGACACCACCGATATTCCTTATTTTGATTGTCTTGAACACGCCACTAGTGTATAAAAAGGAAGGTAGTTAAAATGTATTTTCTTAATGTAAACCGAATTACTGTAACCAGTAGATTATAGAGCTATTTCAGTTACTTGAGTTGGGCAAAAACTCCTCCCACCTTTTTCAGCAGTATGTAGTGAAAACATTGCAGGAAAGAATGGGAGGAGAAGTGCATACCTTCCTGGATGACATCCCCATATCAACGAGGACCTTTGGCGAGCATCTTGACATCTTAAGGTGGGTGTTTGAGAGATTCCGGGCCAAGGGTTTAGTGATTAAGCCTGCGAAATGCCAATTCTGCACTCCCCGTGTTCGATATCTGGGCCATGTGATTTCTGCCAATGGGATAGGGCCCGATCCGGATAATGTGGCGGCCATTAACAGTATTAGGGAACCTAGAAATGTTAGGGAGGTCCGAGGGTTGATAGCTTCTGTGAATTTCTATCGTCCGTTTATCAAGAACCTATCGGAAATACTCCTTCCTATCACCCAATTGACCCGAAAAGGGATAAAGTTCCGTTGGAGCAATGAGTATAATGAGGCTCTGGGCCTTCTCAAAACCAAGTTGTCAGGAGTGCCCATAATAGTTGCACCTGATTACAAAGAAAGATTTTTCCTTATGACGGATGTGTTGGCAGCTGCAATTGGGGCAGTACTGGCAGAAGGTCGAGGGGGTATTAAAACCAATAGCCTTCTTTAGCCAAAAGCTGCAGGGCGGGCAATTAAATTATGCAGTGGTAGAGAAGGAGGCCCTCGCGATCGTGTTAGCAAGAAAATATTTCCGTCACATTATCCTGGGTTTTCCCACGACAATAATTACTGATCACAAGCCTCTCGTGTTCATACAGAGGATGAAAGACTCCAATCAGCGGGTGCTTCACTGGGCCCTGCAATTGGAGGAATTTCACCTCGAGTATGAACACATGGCAGGAAGGCAAAACTGGGTACTTGACCTTTTATCCCGGCAATGTGCACATGCCGTGGTGGTATACATGGACCCAGATATGAAACAGGAGCTGTTGGAACAGCAGCATGGAGAGTCCTGGTTGTCAGAATTTTGGGTAAAACTGCACGACCAGGACAAAGTAGTTAAGCCATGGGGTAGGTTGGCATTGGCTGATGGATTAGTGGTCCGGTATGACCTCAGGCATCCAAATGCTCGTCCGAGAGTCTATGTTCCATTTGGGCTAAGGGGAAGGCTGTTGGCCCAATTCCATGATAGTGTACTGGGGGGACATCGCGGAGTAGAAACTACCATACGTAAACTCCGTAAGCAGTATTTCTGGCGAGAGATGCGCAGGGATGTAATCCAAAAGGTGCGCGGGTGCATAGTCTGCCAGAGAACGAAGAGAAATGTGATGAAAGCACCATGGCAGGTGGGCATTGGGGCTAAATACCCGTTTGAGAAGTTAGTCATTGATATCGTGGGGCCAATTCAGAGATCGAAACAAGGAAACAGGTACATTCAGGTAATGTCGGACGTACTAACCAGATTTGTAGAGGCGCAAGCATTACCCGTGCAGACCGCCAGTACTGTGGCAAAAGCTTTGGCTAGAACAGTCGTATGTCGTTATGGTGTCCCGAGACAAATTATTAGCGACAAAGGTGCCAATTTCACGTCAGAGATTTTTAGGCTGTTATGTGAGGAGTTAGGCATATCTCACAAAATTACGACTGCCTATCGTCCGACGTCTAATGGCCTCGCGGAAAGGTGCAATAAGTCACTATGCGAGACCACTGCGACCCTGTGTGCCAATCATCCTGAGTCTTGGGATGAGTTCTTAGAATATGCACTTTGGGTCATGAGGACGAGCTACCACGAGGCGTTGAGGGAAGTGCCAGCCTACCTGTTATATAGATTTGACCCCATAGCTCCAAGAGGATGGGGGGTTGAGATGAGGAGGCGGAATGCTAATATAGAAGTATAGAAGAATATCGGTCCGAAGTTGTAAGGAAGTTATGGCAAATTAGGCAAGAAGTGGGTGGGCTGGATCAGAAGCGTGGGGAAATGAAAATAAATCGGATAAACAAAGGAAGGGCCACTAGAATTCTCAATGTTGGAGAAAAGGTGTGGTTATTGAGAAAGGGGGGTCGGAAAAGAAAATTTTCATCGAAGTATATGGGTCCATTCAGGTTGATTGAGAAGGTCACGGATGTGACGTACAAAATTAAAGGGATACGGCAGCGAGATATAATTACTGTGCATATTGATCGGCTGAAGCCGTATTATCATCCGGCGCCTGCCTGGGATGATAACAGGAATAAGAGGAAAAGGACGAACAACAGTACTCCTATAAGGGAGGACGGGATTTCAGAATCAGAAGAGGAGGAGATGGTGGCGAGGGTAGTGCGTAGATGGTCCCCAGATCAGGCTGAGAAAAGAGAGCCAGAGGCGGGTGAATAAGAGGAGAGTCTTGAGGAACAAGTGTCTGTAGAGTCTGGTGAAGATAGCGTGGAAGAGGAGATACCCATTGTTCATGGGCGATACAATTTAAGGCAACGCCCACGGGTGAACTATCGTGTTTAGTATCTGTCTAATGTAATTATTTTGAGGTTGGTTATGCTAAAAAAAATTTTGTTTGTTAAAAATTTTTTTTTTTTTTGTTGGGCGTATGTGACAAGTCACGTGTTGCTCTCGTATTTTTTTTATTATATTGAATATAGGGAAATGTAATATTATAATATTATTTGTATTTTTTTTAGATTAGTATTTTTGGGGGAGTTGATTAATAAATTTTAATTATCGATAATTGCGGTGTATCAGCTCAATATCGGATAGATAATGGATATTTTTTTTAGTGAATATACAGTTTTGTTTTAAAGTAGAATATTAATTTTTATTATAAAGAGAAATTGTTTATTATTTTTTTTTATTATTAGTTCTGTTGTGTTTGCGCTGCCAGCGAAATGCAACAGAAGGATTAATTGTTAAGTAGTGTGATTGTTGAGAGCGTTTTCTAAGAAGATGAAAATTTTAACCATCCGACGATTGTTTTTTATTATGAGTCGCTTGTTAGAAATGGAAGTTTGAAACGGGTGTTTTTTTTTTTTATACATACATGAAATAGCTTGTTGATAATTGAGATATGAACAGTTACGTCGTGATTGTTTTGGCGATCTTCATGGCACTGTTGATAAGATACTGTTTCTTACATGGCGAGCGTGGAATCTCCAAAGATAAGTCATTTATATCGAATTTGCAGCTTGAATGAGTATTGCATCTTGTTCATGCTGAGAAATCGTATTATGACGAATGTTTAAGTTTGTTTTTTTAGATGCTGATCATGGCGATCACATGGTGGTGTTCGATATGTAGCGAAATGAAAGCAAGTTAATAAGAGCCGGAAAATAATACAAGTATGGATCGCAAGCAAGTAATTCCAGAATTGAGAGTCATTACATGTTGACGGCGATTGGTGAGTGACATTATTTTACTGTTCTTTTACTGAGGAAGTCTACAGACAGTCAGTCGGTTAATTACGCGTCGGAACTAAAAGTAATGTAAACTAGAATGTTATGTTGATAGACACCACCGATATTCCTTATTTTGATTGTCTTGAACACGACACTAGTGTATAAAAAGGAAGGTAGTTAAAATGTATTTTCTTTATGTAAACCGAATTACTGTAACAAGTAGAATATAGAGCTATTTCAGTTACTTGTGTTGGGTATTAATAGTTGTGCAGGATACGTTCCAGCCATAGTATTATCGTTCTGGGGTAGCGAAAGTAATGATAGTGTATGCTGCTGCTTCGAATCCTTGTATATGTTTCTCATTAATGTGAGTAAAAGGCAATTCGTGTGATAAGTGTCCGATAGCATTCGTATGATAAGTGTTTGGTAGCTAACTGCACGGGAGTCGTAGGTGGGGTTTCGTGATTCTCCCCCGTGTCGCTCTTCCTAGTGACAAAAACTCTAAAAGAATCACGTGACGCTCTCCGGCGTCATGCCACAGCCACTACGTCTATGGGTTGACGTACCGTTGCAGACCCGAGTCTCTGAAAAGGTCTCAAAAAGAATCACAGTTGGTCGTAAGCGCATCAACAGAGGGCGAATGGACTCGCCGTATGTGAGCCGCGAACGAGGTGGCTTAGCGAGTAGAGTGCTTTCTAGTGTCCTTCAACATGGCGGTGTATGAAAATATCGAACGAGTCACGCGCATGATGAACACTTTAGAATTCCTGTGTGATCGTAGAATTCGAGACCGATCAAATCCAATTGAAGAATACGATGATTATAGTTTTCGTATGCGATACTGTTTGGCGAAAAATATGGTGATGCTCGTATGGGGGAAATATTCGCCGACTTGCATTGCCCTCGAGGAGGCGGCGCTCCTGCAGTTTCTCGTGGCGCTGCGCTTCTTCGCAACAGGTAAAAATGCTTCATTCTAAAAAAAGTGAATGAAGCATTTTTATGAATGACGCTGATCATCTTAAATTAAAGAAACGCCACATTTCCTTCAAATGTACGGGATCAGTACATATATTTCCATCACTGTCATTGCGTGTCGATTCTCACCTCCTCCCCCAGCATGTTTGCTCTTCTCTCCTTGCTTTGCTATATATTGGCTCTCGCAGTTTGTGTATTACAGTTTTTATTACAAAAATGAAACGCAAAAAAATTATTACATTAACAAGAAATAAACATAATCATTGTTAATAATAATAATAATAATACCAATAAATGTACGCAATGTTACCTAAATAGCGCTAGAAGGTCATACATAAATGCAATAAGGTGAAAACTAACGCAGGCTGCAACTTAAGTACATTATTGAATTATAAAGCAAAATGTAATTTGATATTTAAATAATTAATAAATAAATAATTTATTATAAGTAATGTGCAAAATTACACTCCGTTTATAAAGCATTTCCCAAGGAAACGATGTTTTACCTCTGATCCACACAATTCCAGATATAAATTATTTTAACTTAAGGATTTTTATGTAAATCTGAAAATAAATTTACTGGTTTCCCTAATGTTGGAATTATGATAGGAAAAAAAAATAAACCAAGAATATTGTTCTTGATAACAATTTCACAAGCTTTTATAAAAATTTAAGAAAAAAATAGATGTCTTTGTTATATCTATATCTAATTAAGTATGATCATTTAAAAATTTTGGAATTGAAATTTAAAAAGCCTATTTTATAATAAAGAAAAAATAAGAAATTTGACAGGGGTTAAACCTAAAAATAGAGTCCTATGGTTTCTTATAAAATTTGATTTACCGACAGTTTATTAATAAGAAACGTACATGCGTTCAGAGGGATAAACTGATTTAAATAAAGAATAATGAAATAGTTAGTCATCACGTAATTCAAGTACTATATTATCAAATAATTTTGGATATAACTCATACTATAACTTATAATATTGTAAAATAAGACAAACAAAATTTCTTTTCCCACAACATACAATGAAATCGTTTTCGAAATTGCATTTGCCTTTCCATATTTTCATTATATATATTGTAGAGTAAGAGATTTTGCTTGTATTAATGTATAATATGGTATCCAATACTATATCTTAATATAGTACTTCAGTTTATATATCTACAGATTTAATATACGAATTATTACTGTAATTAATTAAGGCAAAATAGTTTTTAAATCTGTTAAAATTTCGATTTCCTAAGCAGAATAACTTCAAAAACAACTTTTTTTTTAAAATTTTTACATTCCTCCATGAAGGTGACATAAAAACCACATGTCCAGCATATGTGGATCTCGGCCCTGTCACCGTTGCTATGACTACGCAAAGGTTTCCAGAGAACACGCCTACAAATTTGCGTCACTTCCGTCTCACATCTCGCTGGCACCGTGGTTCACTTGAGCTGGTGCCTGTAGGGGAGCTGTGATGTGAAAGGACTCGGGAAAAGGACTCGCGCTCAAATTCAGCTCTACCGAGCCAGCGCGAGAGTCCTTTTTGAGACCTTTAACTGTGATGCCGCCCTGTAAAGGTCTGTCTTATCTTTAATTCCTCACAAACCCCCTTTAATAATTCAAGGTAAAGTTTGCCCCTCTGTCCGAAATTATTTCTGCTGTTATTCCATACCTGCATATTATCTTCTTAATAAGTGCCCTTGCTACAGTTGAAGCACTTTGATCTCTTAAAGTCACTGCCTCCAGGAATCTAGTCATTATATCAATTATGGTAAGAATGTATCTGTTCCCCTCATTAGATGTCTCTACTGGACCCACTATATCTATTGCAATCTTCTGAAAAGGTGTGTCTGTATGTACACCCTCCTGAAATGGTGCAGTTCCTTTTACTAATTTACATCTTTGACATACTTCACAACTATTGATAAAATTCTTAACATCTTCAAACATTGTGTTCCAATAATACCACTTACACATGCGAGTCATTGTTCTATTAATCCCATCATGTCCTCCCAATTTCCCAGCATGTGCCATTTCTATCAGTGCACAACACATGTGTTCTCCAACATAAAGTTTCCATACCTTCTCCCTCTCATTAACTCTTGAGTGATATCTCCATAATATGACACCCTCCTTTAATTGGTATTCACTATTTTTTTGGAAATCTTTACTTGCTTATCTGCTAACATTGCTAGATACAGATCATCCTCTTTCTGAGACTCTATAATTTGTCTCCTCATCTCCCCCCAATCTAGATAATTAACCTCATTAATTTCCACAATTTCAGATCAGGACAAGAGATCTGCTATCACATTTTGACTTCCTTTAATATATCCAAGTTATACTCCTCTAATTCTAAGGACCATCTCAACAGTCACTGATTTGTATCTCTCATATTCTAAATAAATGCTAATGGCTTTTGATCAGATCTTACTATTACTCTATGACCCAAAATGATGCTTTTAAAATGGTGCAAAGCCTTTATTATAGCCAAACCTTCTCTCTCAATCCAACTGTAATGGATTTGTGATTTGAGCATTTTCTTACTAAAATAAGCTATTGGTCTAAAACCATCTTCATATTTTGCTGAAGTACAGCTCCAACAGAAAGATTACTTACATCTGTGTCTGAAAAAAATTTTCGATTATAATCTGGTAGCGTCAAAACAGGTGCATTACATAATGCATCCTTTATCCTTAAAAAAGCTACTTCACATTGCTCACTCCATTGAAACTTTTTCTTCTACTTAGTTAATTCAGTTAATGGCACTATTATCTCCGACATATTTGGTATAAATTGTCTATAAATTGCCTGTGTATAGCTAAGAATATGAAATTAATTTTATTATCTTCAGCCTTAAGGAATCAGAACATGGTAACAATCACGTGATTAAACAAGAAGATGGCCACAGTCAGATGAGTGACCACACCCAAAACAAGGACCAACACCACCAAAAATTAAGGACCATGCCAAAAACAAGGACTAACGCCCAAAAGAAGAACCAACACCCAAAAAATGGACCACACCCCAAAACAAGGACCAACACTCAAAAAAAGGACCAATGCCCAAAAACAAGGACAACACCTAAAAAAGGACCAACGCCCAAAACAAGGCCAACACCCAAAACAAGAACCAACACCCCAAAAAAGAACCACTCCCAAAAAAGAACCACAACCAAATCAGAGGACCAACACCCGAAACAAGGACCACCACCACCACCACCAAAAATAAAGACCACACCTGAAATGCCCACACCCGAAAATTAGAAAAATGGTAGGTAAAATATGAAGATTAAAAAGTAAAATGAAAAATTAAATTTAAAAATAATCATATCAGTTGTAAAGTCATGGGAAAAACCCATCACCTGACCTGAAGATGAACGCCTGTGACATCAAGAAGGGGCTGGAGGGGGTGGGTGGTCACTTGACACGAATACTGCATGCTGATTGGTTGATTTTGGGTCACACCCACCACATTAATATGCAACCCGATCTATGGCTCTTCTACTTAAGTAAATCGGCCAAAAATAAATTAAAAAGCACAGGGCCAAGCAGTGACCCTGAGTCACACCACTTGGAATTTTCCCAACTCTTGATATTCAGATGACATGTCTATGAAAAAAGATCTACTCAAAACCAGTAGAGCATATCATGCGAACACCCTATCATGTTTAACTTTTGAAGCGGGGGGTGGGTGAACAATACATTTAATGTGAATTAGGATAAATCACATTCACTTGAAATATATACTTCAAGAGTTAATGTGAATCAAGATAAATCACATCTACTTGCTTCTGTTGGTCCAAATTGCGGGAAAGATAATGCGTTGCCAAAGATAATGCGTTCACCACTGGTCTAATGTATTACAGTAAGAATCATCGTCTTGTACAGTAGGAGCTTGTTGTCGATCCTGAGGGCACAGTTTCCACCCAGGAGAGCTATGAGGCTGTACTTAGCCTTCTTCTCTTTGTTCATAACGCAAGTCACGTGGCAGTTCCAGGAGAGTTTTGAGTCGATTATAAGGCCAAGGTACCTGTAATTGTCGACCCATTCGAGTTCCTTATTGAATAGGACAAGAGTATCTGAGGGCTGCTTCAGCTTTTTGTTGAAGTACAGAGCTTTGTATTTTCTGACGTTAAGGTTCAGTTTCTAGCAATTAAACCAGTATTCAAATTTCTTCAAGGCTTTCTGCAAAGAGTGATAACATGAGATGGCTGATTCGCCCATGCCATGATGGCAGTATTATCAGCCTAGAAATATAAATTACATTTCTCTGCTGTTAGGAAATCATGTATAAAATAATTAAATAAAACGGACCCCTTGTGGGGCACCTGCCTTTACCTTGCAAGGAGTGAAGAAGTTTTCGCCAACTTTAGCTTGATAGCATCTGTCGCTAAGAAAGAATTTCACCATCAAAATCAAATCAGGAGGAAACTTGTTTCTAATCATCTTGTTTATTAGCCCTTCATGCCACACCTGATCAAAAGCCTTACTGAAAGGTTCAGTGGGGTGCTCACATCTTCAACAAGCCTCCATATCTGCATCTGACACGAATGTGCGGCACGAAAGCCGAACTACTCTTTCTGAAGTAGATCTTTGGTGAAACAGTGGCCCTTGAACCTGGTGAGGGCCGTTTTCTCCAAAACTTTGGACATCGGCGGGAGTAGACTGATAGGTCGGTAGCTCACAGGAATTAGAGGATTTTGCCCCTGCTTGGGGATAGTTAACACAATAGATTGCTTCCAAGGAGTTAGCAAGTAGGAAAACTTCCAGCAATCGCTTATGATATTCTAGATGTCATTAACAATGCTGTTCGGCAGATTCCGTAGGACGTTATTACTAACCTTGTCTCTTCCAGGAGCCTTACTCTGATGATAGCTATCTCGCCAGTCTCGGTGTTAATCTTTAATGTAAATTACGGGACTTCATGAAGTTTGATTAAGTTTCATTAAGTCATCGACCATGTTCCACATGCTGGCACATGAGTTGACTGTCGGGATTATTTTTTGTCAGGAGTAACAAACTGCATCTCTATCGTTCAATCTGCAATTACTTTGATCTTTATCCTGATTATTTTGGAAGTAATTACCTTGAGGGGTATGAAATGGAGGAAGCGTATCATGTTTTTCTTCACCATGCTCCAAAAGGAATTGTCGCGAGCCTCACGTAACTTTTTTATTTCTTCCTGGACTCTTCATAATACCCTGTTATATTCGCTTTTTAGCCAAGGACACGATCACATTGCCAAAGCCTATGGCTCTTGTTTCTTTCTGCAATCAAGTGTTGGATTCCTGGGGTAAGCACAATTCGATGAGGAGATTTATTTTCCAATGGATAGGAACTTGTTTCAGTGCCACTATTTATTCACCTGGTGATGTCTTCAACTCGTTGATTGATGTCATCTGTACAGTTTGTTCTATCGAGTTGGCAGTCATGGTACTTGAGGATTTCTTTCAAGAGCTTCCAATCTTGCTGATGGTTGACTTCTCTGAAATTGATGTTGACATTATCAAAGTTTAATGCCACAGGCTTGTGCTCAGAAGAAAGGTCATCAATCGTGAAGATGTTGTTGCTTGAAGAAACTCTTCATCAGTGAGATATATCCTTTGTATTTACCGGTATAGAATCATGCCATTGCAGTTCCATGTTCTGGAGTTTCACCTTGGATGTTTGGCATTAAGTTCACCAGCTAGTATAACTGGAATGTCACGATCCAAGAGTTCATCGACATCGCTAACATTGAGAGTATGTTTAAGTGAATTGTAGAGAACCACGAACTTCACTTCTCCAAGGGAGATGTCATTGATGATGATGAACGCCGATTCCATACCTGTGTAAGATTTGGAGACCAATATTTGATTTTTAATTCCCTTTTTAATGATGATCTCAGCACAACAAGAGGCACATCTTGTAGTGTTTGGAGTCATACGATCGTTATGATACACACAATAACCAGGTAGCTTGAAATCTCAGTTTGGCTTGAGGTGTGTTTCACAGAGGAAAGCAACGTCGATTTCCTGCTTGAACAGAAAGTTGTAAACTCTATACGTTTTTGGGGAACCCCGGTTCCATATCACGCACCAAAGTTCACTTTTGTTGATCTAACAAGGGGATATTACGACCTCGGAATTTTAGTTTAATACGAGACTTCGGGTAGTTGTAGTGTACCTTTAGGATGTCAACATACTATAATATTAAGGCGCACTACTCAGCCAATCTTGTAAAAAGATGGTTTAAAGTTTCGAGCACCATACATAAGGGAAAGTTTTCCTCATTGACTGTACGTGATCCGATAGCTCAGATGGCAGCGTGGTTGCTACTCACAAGTCAAAGTGTGAGGTGGCGGGATCAAATTCCAGTTGTAACAATTTTTTTTACCCAAATAATTATTCAATATATTATATTTACAAATTTATTTGTCACAACCAAATTTTCATAAATTTTCCTTTTCTCAAAATTATTATACTTCTTTTTATTGTTACAAGTGTCTACGAAGTAATAAAGTATTTTCTGCAAAATATTTTGTATAGAATCCACATTTTATTTTATTTTTCGAGGTGGCGGTTTCGAAAGGGAAATCTTTGTGAATGTAAACGAGGTGTGCTTTTCAATGGATTTTTTTAAAACCACTTGTTATATATAATTCTGGTTCAAGTAAATCATTTTAATTTAACTGATTAACATTATTACTTCTGTGTTATATTGCTATTTGCATGAGATGAATTTTTTACCCTTTCCATATATAATAGGCTATTTTGATAAAAATACTTGTGATACTTATATTACTCCGTAAAAAGTAATAATACAGCAGTGCCCAACAGAGCCAGTATGGTCCAAGACCGACTAGTTAGGTCTCTGAGGGCACGACACGGAACAATAAAAAAAATAGTTAGTTATTAATTAAAATACAGAAAAAATAGATAAATAAAAATACTTAAATACTAAAAACAGTTTCAGCATACATAAAATTAGATAAAATAAAAAAATTAGATTAATTGACAAGATTAGGATGATAATGGCTACACATGGACATATATAATAAAAAACAATGAACAAATATATATAACTAAAGTAATTAATAATCTGACAAATTAAAAGAGGTCACTCATAAAAACAAATGATGTATGAACAAAGATAGGTTCTATCTGAATATAATATCTTAAGCTATAGAACAAATATAATATCTTAAGCTATA
>JAHWFO010027632.1:692379-714052 GCA_023313115.1 Rhysida immarginata | reverse complement strand
AATATAATATCTTAAGCTATAGAACAAATATAATATCTTAAGCTATAGAACAAAGATAGGTTCTATTTGAATAATTATAAAGGTATTAGGATAGTTGATTAAACAGCTCACCAAAATTTATTGTAAATTGACATAATTTCCCAGAGAAAATGAAATTTTTTAACGCTTTGCAGAAAGCAGAAAAAAGGTAAAGAGCGAATTTCGAAAGGTAACAAGGACCAACACTTGATTCCGATTATTGAAATGCACCTAGATTGGTAATTACGTTGGATAATAGGCAAGTAAATACTTCCTGCATTACGAGTACCATAACCATGAATATCTTGAAGTAAATTAATTCTGATAGAAGGAAAAATGATCAGTTGAGCATTAATGGCTTTGTAAATAAAAGAACTAAGTTGAATGATATAGATCTGATAGACTGTAGGAATACCAACAACTGAGAAATAGTGTGAGATAGAAGAAGATTTACTAACTTTAAGTAAGGTTCGCAGAAACCATTTTTGAAGCTTTAGTAGTCCTGTTAAATTAAGAGAAGTGGACAATCCCCAAAAAATTATACAATAGCAGAGAGCGGAATGAATCCAAGAAAAATAAAGTTATAACAAGATATGATAAGGAAGGTAATTTGATTGGGAGATCATTCCCTGTTTCCTATTCAAGTTAGAGACAAGAGAATCAATATGATAGTCCCATGTCAAATCATAGGAAAGTGTTAAACTCAGGTATTTAAATACTCTAATACAAGATATGAGTTGATTATGGTAGAAAATTGGAGGAGAAACAGGTATATTACTCTTATTCCGTTGAAAGAAAAACATTAGTTTAGTTTTGTCAATGTTGACAGTTAACTGATTCATTACATTCTAATTTTTAAGGCGGCTAAGAATTGTGTTAAGAGACTCAAGAATTTGATTAATGTCTCTATCCGAGAGCAGTAACATAACATCATTGGCATAAAGAATTGTTTTAGTTGAAATAATGTAATTAGGAAGGTCATTAATGAATATATTAAACAAGATAGGAGATAGAATCGACCCTTGGGGGACACCAAGATTACGGGTCAAGATTGCAGAGGATTTGCCAGAAAAAGCTAAGTAATAACACCGATTAGTTATTAAGTTATAGAGCCACTTTAAAGGAGGTCCACGAATGTTATAGTAAGAAGAGAGCCTGAAAAGTAGATGAGGAATAGATATAGAATCAAAAACTTTTGTGTAGTCAATGAAAATAGCTGCAGTAAACTTATTATTAGATTGCTCTGTAGAAACAAATTCGGTGAGCTCATAGATCGCTGTCTCAACGTTTTTGCTAGGAATAAATCCGTGCTGAGAAGGACTAATCAACTTATGGGAGTAAATAAATTGTGAAAGGCGATTATAAAAAAGTTTTTCAAAAATTTTAGCAAAAATAGGCAAAGACAAAATGGGACGATAGTTGGAATACGATTTTACATTACCTTTTTTAAATAATGGAGTGACTTTCGTTATTTTCAAAGAAGATGGATATGAGCCTGAAATCAGAGAATGATTGAAAATAAAAGAAAGAGGTAATGTTATATAAGGTTTAGCAGCGATTATAGCTTCAGAGCATAAATCAAGAGGATCAGGGGCTAAGGAAGATTTTAACTGGGAGATTACTTCGCTAACTTCTTTGGGTGTAGACGGAATAGCAAAGAAGATAGCGATATAAGGAGGATAATTTAAAATAGGGATATTTGGGAGAGAAGAGGGGGGTAATAGAGAAGAGAGAAAATCAGTCAAAGATGATGAATCGATTGAGTTTGGATGGGTAAACGGAGAATTGGAAGATTAGGAACTCTTAGAAAGTTTGTTTAATAGATTCCATTTATGCTTATTAGATGATAATTGATTAAACAAAGTATTAAAATACCGCTCTTTCGATCTATTTATTAAATTTTTTATATAATTTGAGCAGTCTTTAAAAGTTCTCTTTAATAGTGGTGAAGATTTTTTCGCAACTTGCGATATAAAGAGTTTTTTCTTTTAGATAATGATAGAATGAATGGAGAAATCCAAGGTTTAATAACAGTTTTTTCATTAATAGAGTGATTAGACTTTTTAAGCGTAAAATACCAGTTATAGCAAAGCTTAAAATGAATTAAAAAAGAATCAAACGAGATTGCTATCATTGGTATTCGGTAAAACAGTGGACCAATCAGTAAGCGCCAGAAATGAAGTGAAAATAGCTAGTAGTGTATGTGATATGATTCGAAATGAAGTAGGTGAACTAATAGGAAAAGTAGGTTGAATATTAGTATTGAATATCGTGAGCATTGGAAAATGGTCAGATATAGATAAATCTAAAGTGTTACTAAATACTATAGAGTTAAAGTTTGAGAAACAAGCATCAATCGCGGAATAAGAGTGATAACGTAAAGAAAAATGAGAAAATAATAAGGCTGTAGGAACTAATCCAGATCTAAGAATAGGATCTAAGAGAAGGTTAAGGCTAGAAAAAGGTTTACTAAAATCAATATTAAAATCACCTACAAGTATTATAGTTTTACGGAGCTTTTGTAAATCAAAGAGAAGTGAAGAAATAAACGAGCAGAAAGATGAAAAATTACCAGATGGAGGACGATAATTTGCAATGACTAAATATTTATCGTTAAGGCAAATTGTTAATATTTCAACATTGGGTGTAATTAAAGAAAACTGATCCAAGATGACAAAAGTTAGATTTTCGTAGATATACATACCTATGCCGCCTCCGCGCTTATTAGTCCGATACACTGAGATTGCTTTATAATCAGGAATATCGGGTAAGGCGAATGAATCATTGCACCATGTCTCAGTGAGAAGTATTATTTTGTGAATTACAGATATATGGTGTAATAATAAGAGCATATTGGTAAAATTCGCATTAATGCTTCTGATGTTTAAATAATAAAGGGACAAATTACGTGGGGAAGCTGCGCTAGGATCTTTTTTTAATATTTCATTCAGAACCTCCAATTTCATAGGATGTAAAAAAGACACATTGAAAGAAATTATAAACCAGACAAAGTAAAAAAGGATAAACAAACAAAAAAAAGAACTCAAAAACAATTAAAAAAATAAAAAAACGGTGAAAAAAATTAACGTCAAAAAATGAAATAATAATTTTGAGAAAAGGAACATTTTGTGAAAATGTTGGTTGTCACAAATAAATTTGTAAATATAATTTGAATAATTATTTGGGTAAAAAAAATTGTTGCAACTGGAATTCAAACCCGCCACCTCACTCTTTGGTTGTGAGTAGCAACCACGCTGCCGTCTGAGCTATTGGATCACTTACAATCAAGGAGGAAAACATTCCCTTATGTATGGTGCTCAAAACTTTAAACCATCTTTTTTCAAAATTGGCTGAATAGTGCGCCTTAATATTTAATTTTTTTAACATCCTAAAGGTACACTACAGGGGGCAGCCATAGCCTAGTTGTCTTACCTTGCTCAATGCAATGGTGGAGTTGAGCAACCTCGGGCGCAGCTAATCTCAGGTTGGGTGACCACCTGGATATTTCCATCTTCCCCCGTGCTTTGGAGGGCACGTAAAGCCATCGGTCCTGGCTGCTGTGACCATCATACAGTAGTCGTTATTATATAGGGATGGTGCAAAACTCCCTCGAAGGAGTAAGTGCCAAATAACAATAACGATAAAGGTACACTACAACTACATGAAGTCTCGTATTAAACTAAAAGTCCGAGGTCGTAATATCCCCTTGTAAGTATAATGTCGTGTAACCATGATGAAATTAGTTTGTCGTAAGGAGCCCACTCAACTGTGGGTAACCTTTTCCAAGATTTGTAAACAAATGACATATTTGTCCAATTTGTTTATACATACCTTGTAGGTCATTAATGTGGAGACCTTTTTCCTCCAGCTTAGACCCTGCTGGAGCAGCTGCAAAGGATTTGTCCGCGGACACCTTGGAACTATGCATCCTTTTAACCTGGGAATATTTTGACATTTATAGCTTTAAATGTGGTGTTCTCCACATCTTATGCACTACGCAGGGGTCTTGTCTTTTAATCTTGGGACAGTTTCTTGACTGGTGTGCATCTGCGCATTCGATTCGTTGCAACGAAGGTCTTCCTTGTAGTCCATGGATAAGTGTAGCACTGTAGTGGCTTCTTATTCCCTTGGAAGACTTCTACTAGAACTGCTAGTGGACCGATACGAGTGACACTCTGGTTATATTTGCTGTTGGGGAGCAGTACCAGAACCACAGGCATATCTATTGATCTTTTGGCTTTCCTTAGCCTGCTTACCTTTTCCAGGAGGTAATTAGCTCTTCTTAGTCTTCTTGAAGGTCTTCTAGTTCATACGTAATGCCAACATTTCGAATGACGAACTTCAACACCTTCTCGGACTTCAGTTGATGGTGCTGAATTTCCAAAATATCGTCAGCTTTCATACCAGCGACGAGTTTTTTTATAAATGACTACGTCTGGGCATCTCCCTTTAACTGTCTCTGCTCTGCCTATATGCATTAAGAGTTTTTCTAGTGGTACTTGCTTCTTTATCTCGAATCCAAAATATGTTTAAGAGGCTTATCATGAGTGCCTGAGTTGCTTATCATAATTGGTGGACCATATGAAATTTTCCTTACATTTTGCCTGATATTTTTGGCCGAGTCCTTTTGTCCATTTCTGCTGCGTTTTTCTCTGGTGGCAGTAAAAACTTCTTCATTGACGTTAGCGCTCTTTTTCACATTATCTAACCTCGTCTCTTTCCTGGATTTCTTATATATCACGTCAATCCAAGGGTTGTCATCAGTAGTAGGGTCATATTCTTTTTTACTTTTGCAATTGGGGTTGTCCTTGCTCCCACATAGTACCGGTGGTAGGGACCAATTTACTCATCCTCCTTCTCCATATCAGGAGTCGGTTTGATATTGGGACTGGCAGCCACGGATTTGGTTGCAAGAGCATTCTTAATCAATAAATCGAATTCTTTAAGTGAAACTAACCTTTGTTCTTGAATTTTCTTATCCGTTTCTCACATCAATTATTGGCATAAATCATTCTTCAGTGCCACCTGCTTTTCACTGATGATGACATCAAATGCAGCAAAATGCCTGTCTCTGGTGATGACGTTATTGTATACGAACTCCTAGGAGAACTCTCCTTCATTTGCCATAGTGAAGTAACTGCTGGTAACCTAGTTAGATGCTTAAAAGAAATATTCGTACCTAGCTATAAATATAAAGTCAGGTTTGCGGCAAATTTAATTCTACGCCAGGGACCCACTTGCGAATGATTAGGATGATAATAGATGATATTAGAAATGTCCTTAGTCAGGTTTGTGAGGAAATTAATCCCAACGCCAGGGACCCATAAGGATAATGAGCGTCTTGATGTACTGGTTTACGGGAATATTAATTCCAACGCCAGGGACCAGCACATAAGACGTGACAGAAGGTAAATATCGCTCTGAAAAGGGAGAAACGTGAAATGAGAGCAATAAGATGATACCTGAAATGAGAGTAGAAGAGCCAGTCCGTCCTGATCGTCCTGAGCTATGATGAAAGGAGTAATTAAGGGCAATTATATATATAGCTAGCATACGGAATAGTAAGACAGCGTTGGCTGAAATAGTAGAAGAGAACAAAAGGGAAGCCAGGAAATGAATTTGAAGACGTGTTGGGATAGGACAGGAAGGAGAACAAATTGGAGGCAATAAAAGGGTGGCGAGGAAAAAGCAATAGGACAACACATACAGAATTAAAATGACAGAAATTATAAAATGGATAGGAATGATAGGGCTCTGGATATACCAGGGTGTCTAGCAAAACGGATTTTTTGTAAGATTCCTTGACTTTTCCCGGTTACCAAAAATATGCTGAATATTCCCGCTCGCTAGTCACCCTGTGTAAGAGTTCCGCATAAAAGAGCTCCGGGTCAATTGTCACTGAAACAAAAGAGTACAGAAAGCCTACGAAAAAAACGAGAGTACAGGGACGGACATAAAAAGAACATAGAAATAGAAAAAGATGAAAGAACAAAATATAAAAAAAAGAAAATGAAAAGGAAAAGGGCCCAGAGAGCCTATGACAAATTAGGGAATAGCTGCTGTTAGAGAGGAATATGGGAAGATAATGAAGGAATGGAGCTTTTGTTAAGGTTAATGCTTTTAGGGGTGAGGAAATTAAATTTCCAAATAAGAAAAGACACAAATTGATTTCTTTTTTTTTGTTATTGAATTTATTTTGAAGAATATAAAGACTGAAAGCCTATAAAGAGTGGACAGGAGTATAAAACGTCCAGGTGTGTCAGAGATAGGGGTGTCAGCATTGCTGAGATTGTCGCGCTTATGTCTGGCGAATCTGGTGCGTATGGTATTGCCCGTTTCTCCGACATACTCTTTCTGGCATACAAATAAATTAGGTTGTGAGAAGCGCAGGTCAGGTTCTGGTTAATCTTGAGAGTAAAGGAAAAAGCGCTGTTGTAAATGGAGGTGGCAGGGTAAGAGAATGGCAAACGCCTCAAAGTTTTTCATTGCAAGGAGAACATCCCTTAGTAGAAATGCGTGGTTTGCTAATAGTGGCATGGACCAGAATATCTTTAAAATTAAAGAAACTTTTGGTGGTTCTGGTAGAATAAAATAGAAAAGAGGAGAGTTGTCAATAATATGTTGATGTTTCCTTAGGATATTATTAACAACTAACGCAGGTGTAGCCATGGCTGGAGAAGGTTTGGGATTGTTGTTAGAACGGATATTATGATGTTTATAGATAGACGCATGTATGTCAGATTTGGGGTAGCCTCTTGCTTTCAGGGAGTGGGCAAGGGCGTTAGCATAGTAGTCCTTGTCAGATTGATTAGTGCATATTCTATGGATGCATGTTAACTGGACTAAAGGGCTGGTATCCTTGCAATTGTGCGGATGGCAAGTGTCATAAAGTAAGTACTGGTGCTGGACGGTGGGCTTCTAATAGAGATTTGTAGACCCAATTTATTGTTAGTGATAGAGACGTCCATAGAAGGAACTGTAGTGATAGAATAATTGTGAGAAAACAAGATGGAGGGGTGGATGGAGTTAGAGTGGGTGATAAAAGATAGAAATTAGTCTTCATTACGTGGCCAGATCAGGAAAACTTCGCCAATAAACTGTAGCCAGACCAACAATTCAAGGGAAATGTGGAAAGTAGTTTGGTTTCCACCTCCTCTATGAAAATGTTGGCACAGTTGGGAACCATTTTGTAGCCCATAACTTTGCCACTGGACTGGATAAAGCTCATTGTTAAAAGTTGGAGGTGAGGATGGCGTGAAGGAGAAGGTAGATTGGGTCATTAGAAGGAACTTGGAAAGGTTTGTTAGCCCTTGAGACTGTTGCAACCAGCTTCAATCTCATCATCTTGAGGAATGTTAGTGTAGAGAGAACAGACATCAAGCATGCAGAGGAAGACGTACTTGAAATCGTAATTAGAGTCGTTAAGGCGCTGGATATGGGAGAGAAAATCGTTAGTGTCTTTGATATAGGAAGGAAGACTTGTGGCGTATGTGGTGGCCGACATAAGCAAATAGTGGCTCACAGAGGGTGTTGTTACAAGAGATGATCGGACGGCCGGCATTTATGAATCTTGCGAAGAAGGTAGAAACGACAAGGGGAACTGAATTTAGGACGGAGGATAAAGCGGGTTTTATTATCGATATAGGAAGAGGATTTAATATGAGAGAGGATTTTGTTTAACTTTTATGTTGAACGTGTGAGTAGGATCGGAGTTTAGTTTCTTGTAGAACGAGATATCAGAGTGTTGTCTGTTAGCTTAGTTAATGTAGTCAGATGTGTTGATGACAACAATAGCACCCCTTTACCTGCGGACTTAATTGTTTTATCAGGTTTATTGCTAAGATGTTTGATATAAAGAAATTCGTTATTATTGAGTTTAGGAAGAGGTTCTTAATATTTTTAGTAATGTAGAGGATGTCATTTTGTATAGGCTTGATGTAAGCTTCAAGGTCAGGATTGATATCATGAGGAGGGCTTCAATCGCTGGGAATATGGAAGGTTGAGCTAGTAGCGGGAGTAGAATTGGAAGGATTCATGCAAAAGTAGAGATGGGATCTGAAGGCAGGGCTGACGTTATCGACAGAGGAAATGATATCAAAAGTGTCATTGGTGTTAGGAGTGGGACAGAAAGAAAGGCCTTTAGATAGGGCTCTGATTTCGAGGGACGAAATTTGACTGGTCAAAAGATTAAACCTTAGTTGTGCGAAGAGTGGAGGATCTCAAGCTGGTGGAGGGAGGTGGATCGTTTTTTGACAGGGAGTTCAGAAAATAGGCGGATAAATGATTAGAGAGAAAATCGGATTGATTAGGGAAGGAAATATGGCCTCTCTGTTATTTATTAAATTTTTTGGAGTAAAGCAAATCAAGTTGTTTGCAAATTAATGTATGAAGAGCGTCAATATTCAGGGGTTTAAGAGAGGGGAGAGGGTCGTGTTGGGTGATGAACTGAAAGAGGCTGGTGCAAATGCTGGAGCAATGGTTACTAAGGATGGGAAGGATGTTACGGCAAGAGTCAGAAACAGTGGAATGAATTTGCGACAGTGTGGCAGAGGGTAAGGGACCTAATTGGATGCTGAGGGCAGAAACCAAACCTCTCGGGATTGTGCCAAGAGTAAAGTAATGGGAAAAGGTGATTTTGTGATCATAATAGCTATAGAATTTTTCGAAAAGCTTTTGGAGCTGAAAAAATGGCAGGAGAGTGGTTGGTTGTAAGTCATATGTTTTGTGTTGATCGTATATATTTCTAGAGCTGCGTTTGTTATTCACGACTGAAAGGAAATATAGAGGGCACAACGGTCACTCTACTATGGCGGCTGTGAATGGTACAGAAACGTGCGTTGGTGAAGGAATAGATATCATCGATTCAAGAAAAATGAACATAAATTTTCAGACAATATCCTTCACAAAAATTTTCGAAGTTGGAGAGAGTAGATGATGTTTTGAAGAAGGAAAACTGGTGGCGGATGCGAAAAAAATCATTATACGCACTGTATTGTTCATTGCACTAAACGAAAGTATCAAGTTAGTTTCTCTCTGTCTACAAACATCCATGATCCAGTCTGTCATCACTTCCGCATGAAATTAACATTGTTGGGGAGGCTACAGCAAACAGAAGGATTTTCATGTCTATCTGCACATGCAAAGCTAGAAATTCCGGAAAATGCAAGCATATAATTGGAACTTTTTCAGTTAAAGTCTAGAGTAGCCTCCTTTAATTTTCACAGATAACATCGATCAGCCCCGTCGCGATTATGCTCTGAATTTATTATTGTAACATCTCTAATTAATATGTAAATGATTTATCGTATTATAGAAAATTATTTATCGTGTTATAGACTTTCGTGAATATATTCTGCATAAATTTTTAAAATACAATTTCTATATTATGATAAATCATTTACTTATTAATAAGATATGCTGCAATAATAAATTCAGAGCATAAACGCGACGTGGCCGATCTATGTCAGCCGAGAAAATTAGGGGTGACTAGTCTGGATTTTTACCTCGCGTTATCTCGCGTGATTTTCTTATAAATAAGTTTTAAAAAAAGGCGAATAATTTACTTTTTAACACTCCAGTGGTGGCGCGGATGTTTGTAACTACTATTTTAAATGTTAAAAAATGAAACTCATGAATATTTTTATCTATCACTTAACTTACCTGATTATTAATAGAACACCTCAAAAAACTGTTCAATATTATCTAAAAAAAACGCAACTTCTAGAAAGAAATTTAAAAACCCTTCTTTTTCTGTCAAAATTAGACATGAATATTTTAGGAAAGGTATTTATAAAAATAAAATAGTTAAAAATCGATTTTTTGCACTATTTTTACTTTTCATGCATACATACTTTCTTTTTTTATAATAAAACCATTATAAAAATGAATAATAGTAATCATTTCTCAGAGGATAAAAATGCCTATTTTTTTTATTATAAAAAAACCATAAAAAATTTTTCTCGATATTCAAAATTATTTTATTCAAAATTAGTATAAACGGATGTTAAATATATACGAAATTATATTTATAGAAGAAATATATACGAAATTATATACATTTCAGAAAACAGCATTAGTATACTTGCATAGTTATTTGCGTTTCGCTCCAAATATTTGTTTTCAAATAAAAGTTTCTAAGTAGAAAATATTAATAAATAAAAAGTATATTGGAAATTGACTGGAGAATATATTTAGGTAATATCAAACTAAACAGAAGTAAAAAAAATGATTTTTAAATCAATGTATTTTAGTAACGAAGTTGGTGGCGCGTGGTCCCTGAGACCGCACGCCCTATATTTCTAAGTCTAGGGACGAAATCGTGGATTATGACATACGGACTTCTAGAAGGGTCCAAGTTGGTAGAATATAGAAGGGGTCATTTGTTTCTTTTAAATTCATAAGAAGATATTCACAAAAATGTAGCGATGAGATCTCTGAGACCGCGCGCCAAGGCTGGAGTGTTAACTGGAGTTGAAACAGTAGTAAATTTAAAAGAAAAAGGAGGCCTTTTAATTTGATCAACTTTTAAATTTTACTAATATTTGGATCATTGAAGATCGCGGGGACTACCGCAGTCACTCTGAGTGCACTGCCCTCTGGTCAGCACTGCCCTTTTCACTCCTGCGTTTTCAGCCTGGGTGGGGGGGGGGGGGAGGATAAAAATGTATTCACACCCGAAAAGAAACATGCAACATAGAGAATTACAGGTAATAAGAAAGAAATCATGTTTTAAAATGCAAGGGGTGGATGTAAGTGTAATTTGGTTCTTGCTTCACCAATTTTAAAACGCGCAGCCACTCCTTCTTGCAGTCTGTCGGGTACATGTCCCGATGACGGGATATAGCAATGCTTTGTTTTTTTTGTTGTTGTTTTTTTTTACATTGTGGCACATGCTACAGTATCTGTTGGAAATACAATTATATTACTTCGTTCTTCATCCATCTTATGTTGCACAAAATAATTCACTGATTGCTTTTTGATATGAATTGTTTTAATTTCTTTCGTTTCTGAACAATACCCAAAATAAATAAATAATAAGATAGCACTCCTAGTCTATGTTTACACCATTTAATCTCAGTTGCACAAAAAATAAATTCGTAAAAAATACAAAATTGCCTTACATCAACGATTACGCCAGCTTACACAGGTGTTGTTTCCACTATCTTATACTGCTGGTTTCTCACTATCTCATGTTGGTTTCGCTGCAGAACACCAGAGGCCAGATCGATATCTTTCACTCGCGAATAGGTGTGTTGACTGGCGGAAGTGTCAGAGGTGGAAAGTGGGTGTGAAAGTGTGTCCAGCAGTTGTTTAGTATTCTGTGAAGGTGTAGGTGTGCGATTTTGGTCATTAGGGGGGGTGTTGGGAAAGAAGGGACATCGTGAACGGTGGGTGAGGGTATGTCAATGGTACTTATTGTGGAGATGGTGGAAGTAGATGTAGGTGTTCGCTGAAGGTGTTGAAGGTCTGAAGGTGAAGTTCTTGAGGGCTGAATATGAACTGTGGGGATGTTGTCGGAGATGTTGTTGTCAGTGTCTTGTGTAGTGTTGGAGATAAGGTTCAGAGTGGTAAGAGGTTGATAATATCTAAGTATGCTTTGTGAAATTAGATCCAAACACTTAAATGAAAGATGTAGCCCATCAATGAAATGTGACTAGGAGAAAGGGAACGGTGTTTTAAAACATGAAATCGTTTAGAAGTGGTGGATAGAATCTGTGCTAGTGTATTGAAGCGGGAAATGTTGTGGTTAAGCAGTGAGGTGTTCTGTGACTGTATAAGGGTCTGTGGAAATTTGTGTAGCAAGGTAGGAATGAAGATAAAGTGACTTGGATGTCTTTGTTGGTGGAGAAGATAATAGTGATTGAATGGCAGTTTCTGGACTGTTTATTGAAGAAAAGGAATTATTTGTACCTATGTAAATGATGAGATGTTTAATGCCGGGTGGAATTTTTTTGTAGGATTGTTGGGATATCCGGAAAAGTACAACCACTACCAGAAAGAAAAAAAAAGGGAGGAGTTAACTAGGACATGTTTGGGGAGGTACTTCAATATAGAATAGCTAAGTATAGCAACATCGGAGAGAGAGAATAGGCATACTGGGCAAAAATGGTAAAGAAAATATAAGCAGAAAAGAGAAAGTCTTTCCCATTCCTCTCCAACTTCAGCTATTCCCTAATTTGTTGTAGGCTCTATAGGCCCTTTTCTTTTTCTTTTTCTTTATATTTTGTCAGTTATTTCCTCATTTTAATGTTCTTTCATATTTTTCCACTTCGATGATCTTTTTATGTCCGTCCCTGTACTCTCTTTTTTTCGTAGGCTTTCTGTACTCTTTTGTTTCAGTGACCATTGACTCGGAGCTATTTTATGCGGAACTATTATACAGGGTGACTAGCGACCGTAAATAATCAGAGTATTTTTTGTAACCGGGAAAAGTCAGAGAATCTTACAAAAAATCCGTTTTCCTAAACATCCTGGTGTATCCAGAGCCCTATCATTCCTAACTTTTTTTATAATTTCTGTCATTTTAATTCTGAATGTGTTATCCTATTTGATCATGTCACTTTTACAAATATAATTCCAAGTTTTATTTTTTTTTAGAAAAGTATTGTTTAATATAATCAAAACGCGAGTTTATAATATTTATTTAATTTTAAAAAAATGCTATTTGCATTTTTCTCGCCACCCTCATATTATCTCCTATTTGTTCTCCTTCTTGTCCTATCCTAATACGTCTTCAAATTCATCTCTGGGCTTCCCTTTTGTTATCTTCTTGTATTTCAGCCAATACCTTCTTACTATTCCCTATGATAACTATATATAAAGTCGTCAGTAATACTCTTTTCATATATAAAAATTACGGTACCTCTACTCTCATTTCAGGTATCATGTCATTGCTCTCATTTCATGGTGCACCCTTTTCAGGGCCATATTCATCTTTTGTTACGTCTTATTTGCTGGCCCCTAGTGTTGGAATTAATATTCCCTGAAATTGATGTCAACATT
The DNA here is from genome assembly GCA_023313115.1 of Rhysida immarginata. NCBI lineage: Eukaryota > Metazoa > Arthropoda > Chilopoda > Scolopendromorpha > Scolopendridae > Rhysida > Rhysida immarginata. The sequence goes on along the minus strand of JAHWFO010027632.1, from coordinate 701,032 downwards.
GTCAAAGTTCAGCGCCACATGCTTGTCGTCAGATGAGAAATCATCCATCGTAAAGATGATATAAGGCTTGAAGAAATCCTTTATTAGTGAAAAGCCATGAACATCACTAGTAGGGGAATGGTCAGAACGATGATGTCATTTCTTTAACTTGTATCTACCTATAGAAAATCATGCCATTGTAGTTCTGCATTCTGGAGTTCCAGCTTGGGTATTTCACATTTAGGTCACCAGCCAGGACAACTGGAGTGTCACCACTGAAGAGTTCATCAAGCTCGCTAACGTCAATAGAATGTTTAGGTGAATTGTAGAGCGCTACGAACTTCACATCTTGCAGCGTTTGAAGCCATGCGATCGCTACAGTACAGAATAGCCAGGTATCTTGAAGTCTTGGCTTGGTTTGAGGTGCGTTTCACAGAGGAAAGCAACGTCGATTTCTAGCTTTATCAGGAAAATGTGAAACTCAATACGATTTTCGGGGAAAGGAACCGTAATTCACCTTTGTTGATTACAATATAATATTCTGCAGCCATAGTATAAATAGTTGGTCGTAAGGAACCCACTCAACTTTCGGTAACTTTTGCCTAGATTAGAAAACAGATGAATGATACGTCCTAATTGCTTATACATACCTGGTAGGTCGTTAATTTGTTGAGGCCTTTTTCATCTGGCTTAGACACAGCAGCTGCAAAAGAATTTATTTATTTATTTATTTATTTATTTATTTATTTATTTATTGTGAACATAACAGGTTTCCCCATTTACTATGTTCACTAAAAATTGCAATTACAGTTCGAAAAATTTTACAAATATTTTAAAACTTGCAATTCACATTTGCAATTTGAAAATCAAAAACAAGAGTAATTATATAAATGAAGTAACACAAACAAAAGTAAATGAATAAAAACTGATTATTTTATAAAAAATGAAAATATTAATGAAAGGTATTGGCACACAAGTGGTAAGAAGTTATTACAAGAAGTTACAAATTGATTTTGACTCACTAAAAATATCAATCGGTAGAGGGTGTATTTTATTGTAAAAAGACAACATTCTAAGTATTGGCGAATTTTTGTGCGAGTCCGTATTAACCCTTGGAATAAAGAATAAATTACGAAACCTGTTCGGAGAAATATTAGGAACATAAAAACTTACTTTTTCTCTTATATTGGGATCATCAATTTCATTATGTAATAGTTTGTATAAAAATACGACCAACTGACAATTCCTTCTATGTGAAAGAGTATGGATTTGAAATGAGTGAAGCAATGATTCATAAGAAATAAATGTAGGGAAATATCGAAAAATTCTATAAAATAAATATCTTAGGAATTTAGCTTGAACAGCTTCAACAAGTTTAATATATTTGGTAGTATATGGACTCCATATAATTGATGCATATTCAAGCATAGATCTTACAAATGCGTTATATAAAATAAGCAACACTCTTAAATTATTAAATTGATATGAGTTACGAACTACAAATCCAAGATTTCTATGCGCAATGCTAACAACGATATTAATATGGTTTGCGAAATGTAAATCTTTACTAAAAGTAACACCAAGATCAGTTTTTTTGTTAACATATTGTAATATTGTTCCATCAATCCTGTAATTAAAAACAATGTTTTTCTTGAGCCTAGAAAAGGTCATTACTTCACATTTAGATGTATTAAATGGGAGATTATTTTCCTTACTCCATTTATTTAAGGCATACAAATCATTTTGAAGATTAACACAATCGGAGGTAGATTTAATAGAACTAAAAATTTTAAGATCATCTGCAAATAACAAAATTTTAGAAAACTGGATAGTAGCCGAAACGTCATTAATGAATAAAAGAAATAATAAAGGACCTAAGTTTGATCCTTGTGGCACTCCAGAATATACAGGGAATTTATATGATGAACAAATTTGTACAGTACAAGTTGAGATCTCTGTTTTAAATAAGATGGTATCAAAGATGCTATTTCATTGTCTGCTGTCACTTTGGAACTAAGCATCCTTTTAACCTGGAAGTATTTTGGACATTTCATGTAGCTTGAAGTGTGCTGCTCTCCACATCTGATTTACTTTGGAGGGTCTTGTTCTTTAATCTTGGAGCAATCTCATGACACATTTGTTGCAACGAGGATCTTCCGTGCATCCCATGGATAGGTTTCCAAATCGCAGTCAGTTACAGCATTGTAGTGACTTCTACTTCCCTCGAAAGACCTCTTCCAACACTGCCAGCAGCCCAACACGTGTGATGTTCTTCAATGACTGGTTGTGTTCGGTGTTCCGGAGCAGAACCAAAAGCATTGGCATATCATTGGATCCTTTGGCTCTCCTGAGTCCGATTACTTTTCCGGGAAGTAGTTAGCACTTCTTAGATCTTCTTGAAATTCATCAAGATCATGCGTTACATCCACATTTCAAATCACGTATTTCAAGATCTAATCAGACTTCAGTTGATGAAGCTGAAGTTTTAAACTATTATCAGCCTTTATTCCAAAGACTAACCTGTTGTGAGTTTCTTCGTCTTCAGATTTAACTTTGATGGTTTCAGGTCTGCCCATATGAACTGTGATCTTTTCCACTGGAACATGCTTCTCGAACTCAGTTAAAATCATCTTAAATGGCATGCCATGAGTCTGCACGATAATCGGCAGGACATAACTCTTCGTGATCCTATGGTTTTCACTAGCTGAGCGACTCTGTCCGTTCTTCGGATTCTTCTTTCTAGACGTGCTGATGACTTCTTCTTTTACTCTGGTGACGGTCTTTAGGTTATCGATCTTCGTGCCCTTTCTGAAGTTTTTATTTCTAGCAACAATCCAGGGACTATCTTCCACTTCTTCATCGGTTCCGTCAGAGTGACTTCTTTTACAGTTATCTATTATATCCATACTACTCAATACGGGAGCACAAGAAATAGTTTTAAAAACATTATTACCTTGCTGTTATCAAATGGTTTATCTTCCATGGAGTTTCTTGCCTTCTGAGCAGTTAAACATTGCTGAAATAAAGTTTGAAGGCCACTTATCTCGTTCTTAATTTCCAATTTGATCCCATCCAAGTTATCCTTTAAACCTTTACTTTGGCAGCCCTATCATTTACTTTGGCTAAAAACCAATACAACAAGTTAGTGCGAAGAGTTCAAGAAGAACTAACAGACCTTCGTGACGCTAGAAGGAATGACAAGCTCCAAAGCTTGTTGGCTCGCGACAATTCCATTTGGAACATGGTTAAAAAATAAGAAGAAGTATGATATGCTTCCTCCACTTCAAACCCTCAAGGTAATTACTTCCAAAATAATCAGGATAAAGCTCAAATAATTGCACATTCCCTAGCGCTTCAGTTTGTTACCCCTGATAATAATAATCCCGAGAGTCAGCTCATGTCCCAGACTGTGGAAGATGGTCTTGCCAACTTTTATGAAGTCCTACAGCCTGTAACAAAGATCATCATTGAGGCCGGAGAAATGGCTACTGTCATAAGAAATCTTAAAAAGAGAATGTCTCCAGAAAGACACAAGGTAAATAATAACGTCTTAAAGAATCTCCCAAAGAGCATCATAAGCGACATCTCGAATATAATAAGCGAGTGTTGGAAGTTTTTCTATTTCCAGACTACTTGGAAGCAGTCTATTGTGTTATATATCCCCAAGCAGGAGCAAAATCCTGCAATTTCCGCGAGCTACCAACCTATCAGGCTACTCCCGTCGATGTCTAAAGTCTTAGATAAAACGTTCCTCACCAGATTCAAGGACTACTGTCTCAACAATGGTTTAATGCGGACAAAACGGTTTGGCTTTCGAGCCGACCACTCGTGTCTTGATGTCAGCAAGCTTTTGATCAGGTGTAGCACGAGAAATGATTAGAGACGGATTCCCATCTGATTTGATTTTGATGGTGAGATCCCTTCTCAGCGACAGGTTTTATCAAGCCAAAGTTGGCGAAAACTTCTCCACAGGTTTCTGTCCTCCGGCCCGTTCTCTTTAATTATTTTGTGCACGATTTCCGAAAACCCGAAAAGTCTAATTTATATTTCTATGCTGATGATACTGCCATCACCAGCCATCTCACGTTATCACTCGGCTGCAAAACGTCTTGAAGAATTTCGAGGGCTGATTTAATTGCTGAAAACTGAATGTTAACGTCGGAAAATGCAAAGCCGTGTACTTAACCAAAAACTTAAGTGTTACCCGGATTCCAATAAGAAACTCGAATGGGTTGACAACTACAAGAATCTTGGCATTATCATCGACTTAAAACTCTCCTGGAATCTCCATACATATAATTACATTTAGAGCCCTTTGAGAAAAACTTATCTGGAAGTTCATTGATTATAAATTTAAAAAGGTTCAGATACACATACTGTAAATAATACGAAATTCTTTATTGCTGTGCGTTAAGATTCAGAACACTCTTAAGAACAAACCTTATTCTTATATTTAGAATTCTATTGATAGCAATATACGTTATATAATTAACTTGCGATTACCTTAAATTGTTAGAGAGAAGATTGATCACATTTCTTAGTAGCATAGGCTATTCGTTAGATTGATTGGTGAACGTAAGCTTATAAAGATTTTATTTAAGAAGAAACATATAATTTAAAAACTCTTTCATATTTGGTATTCTATTAGTTTACTCAAATTAATGAAATTATTAAGCTAAATTTCAAAACTTAACTTTGGAACTTAATATTATTATAGCGATCAACTTATCTGTATCAAAATTACCTTGAAATCTTATAGAAACATTTTTAAAACTTTGATTACCCTTATTCAAAACCATTTAATTGATTTGGATATTAGAAATTTGAATTTTACTAAAGAATTCGAACATATATTTAAACTTAAAGAAATTACAGTTAAATAGACTTTATCATTCATTCAGATATCAGTTTCAATTTTATTATTTTGTCATTAACCATTGATCGTTAATAAACCATTTTGTTGTTATTGATAAATGATTCGTTGCTTATTGTCACCTGCTTGTGTGGGACATATCAGTTATGTAAGGAGATCATATTATTTACTCTAAATTTCACATCATTAGAATAATTATCAATTCGGCTTCCATTGTAAATTCAAAATTAATAATTAGACTATTAAGAACTCATACCCCTCTAAAACCTCAGAATTATTATTATTTTTTTATTATTATTATTAATAAGTGTGAAGTCTAAAAAGAAAATATTTCACTGTAAATTTTTGCATGAATATAAAGAATTCTAAAGAAAGTTGGGGTATTGTGTGTATTCGAATGGATAAGAAATAATATGCTTAGTAGAAATATAAAAAAAACATATATAAGCAGATATAATATCCCACATAAAAATACACGAATTTTTATATATGTGGAATTTTATTTTATGAACCAAATTGTGATAAAAATATATATACTGACTGTGTCAAAATTAAAGATGTAGTCAATTTCAAATATTTTATGATTATTTTTGATGCAAATTTAAATTGGCAAGCTCATATTTTTTCTCTTAAATCAACGTTACGTATTTTTATTTTTAATTTTTTTTTCTTTTAATTGTCCTGTCTTTATTAGAAAGACGGTGTATATCGCTTTATTCGAATTATGAACGGATATATATATTTAGAGAAGGACGAGACACAACAACCCTGGAATACATTAATTAATATTGTTTATTATTTATTTGAATCACAAATTTGAAATAAGTTTACTTATATATAGACATGGTGTTGATTAAAAGATATTATTAGGATGCAGAAAAGAATAATTCAACAGATATCCTATGGTAACTCAGAATCAGGAAAAATCACTCTAAAAGCATTTAAAAGACATAGAGATTTTGAAGAATGATCTTCTATGTGAATACATGATTCTTAATCAAAAATGTTTTAGAAAATTTTTAATTAAACCGAAACAGAAGTGGTTTTCTTTGGCAAGGAAAAATGTTTTACATTCTTCGTGTTTTAACAATTACGGATGTAAAGAGAGACAGTTTTATATACCACAAAGGTTGAATACATTGCCTAGACGGATTTTGGTGCTTACCAAGTTTTTGATTTTGGAAGCGATATAAAAATATTATATAACATTGATTTTGGTCTTAATGTTTTTAAATTTTGTTTTCTGTGTATGAATGAAGATGATTTTGATGTGTTTGTAGTTTGTATAATTTTGATGTGTTTGTAGTTTGTATAATTTTGATTTGTTTAGTGTGATTTTAAGTTTTTTGTTCTGAATTTATGTAAATAGATTTTGATCCTATTATCCCCTACAAGCTTTTTCTAAGCTTCGGGAATTGGGACATTTATGAATTGTTGATTTAATTAGTTTGTAACTTTGTATTTTTAAAAATTTATATAAAATACAATTTAATTAAAAATAAAAAATTAAATTATTATTTTATTATTATTATTGTTATTATTATTATTATGTAAATAAAGCCTATGGTTTGGTTAATCGTGATATCTTGCTTTTAAAATTAGAACAATATGGTTTTAGGACAACATTTAAATTTGTTGAAAGGAGTGTATACGATTAGAATGCAAAACGATAAGTTAAATGAATCTGAAAGATCAGTTAGTGAAAAGGAAACCCAACAGTCAGCGAAACAGAAGTTCAGAAAAATTGTGCACATGGACTAACAAACTGTGAGTAAAAACTGATAATTTTCTAAAGCTGCATTACAACGAAAAGTTGACTTTTTCCCCTCCCCTCTAATCGGAAAATTTTTAACGTAAGGACCCCTGTAAGCAACGAATAAACTGTTTTTTCGCAATAACACAAGTTAAAATTGAGCAAAAAAACTTTTTTCTACTTTGCGAATTAATCAACAAGAACATTAATAAAATATGACGATAGAGGCATAGGCATTGCAAATGGAACGTGGGAGCACTGAAACCAGAAATTGACGCAGCAGACGCCCATTCAGCTGCAAGTGCGTGGGATCAAAAAGAAGGCAAACACGCGCACTGACCTACTCCTGTCTCTATCCACATCACAAGTCAAATATCTCGGAGACTAACAACAGAAGTTGAAATTAAAAGTAATACATGAGGAAACAGCAGATACTCAACTCGTCACCCTCCTATCAAAACTCATCACAAAGAGACTGACTTCAGATGACGACATTGACAGTCAACACGATATCGATTCAGATGTTGTGTGCATAAGAGATGGAATGGCCGCATCCCCAGCAATTGAGAAAATACCCATTACTGCACTTCTACTAAGTCTGCCAGACTTCTATGCTCCTATCAGCAGCACTATCCGCACTTTAAAAACGCTACCGTCCCTCGATGATGTCAAGCGCCAAATCAAGGAGGAAGTACGTGGAAGAAAAGCAACAGAGACATCAGACACCAGTGCGCAGTATGTACGATCCCATCAAGGCAAAATGGACGGAAAACACTCGCAAAAGAAATTCCTAACCAGCAAAAAAAAGTCGGGAGATTCGCGACCCAGCTTTACATGCAGCTATTGCAAACGAACTGGACAAACAAGCGCCGATTGCCGAACTAGAAAGTTCAAATCGACTACTTCGGAAGAACCAGCCACACGCTGAAAGACTGCCAATTCTGGAAACAGATGGAACATTGAAAGGCACAACAAAATGAATCCACCATGACAGTAGCTGAACATTGGGCAATGTTTGCTAACCCAACTCAAAGCAGCGCTGACTGATGGATCCTAGACAGTGGAGCTACATCCCACATCTGCAACCATGAGAATGCTTTCACGACCTTGTACAAGAACAAACGTGAGCAGCTGAAAATGGCCAACAACGGGACTTTTAAAATCGAAGGAATTGGGACCATACAAATTGAAAAGTGTGTTGGGAGCACAGCTACCCTAATTCAAGGGAGCAGGCCACGACCATATAGCCATCCTCTCTGACTCTGAGTCTGCTCTGATGGCTATTGTCAGCAATAAGACCACCACTAAACAAGTGCTAATTGGTCAACAGATTTTATCCAAGGTGAGGCAGCGCTTCGAAATTTCCTTGGTCTGGGTGAAAGCCCACATAGGAATACCTGGCAATGAGGCAGCAGGCAGAGAAGCAAAGAATGCTGCCCTGGCCTTTCCCGCTCGTCTCAACTCACAGGTCCAGCCCTCCTTCCAGAGCTACAAGAATACTCTACGCTCAAATATTATCACGACTTGGCAGGAGCAATGGTCTTCGAGTGTCAAAGGTAGACCTGTTTATATTTATATTCCTAAGGTCTCAATGGTCATGCTGAATCTGTCTTCGTATGCGATCCAGTTCATTACAGGACCATTTTTACAATACCTACAGAAGTTTAAGCTAAGGGAAGATGACCCCTTGTGTCCTTGCGGCAAAGGATTGCATAACCCGCACCATATTTTGGCGGACTGTGAAGTCCCAGTCATTGTAAAAGCACGGGAGGAGCTACATGCATCACTCAATAGAAAGGGTTACGCCATTCCTTACCAGAAGCAAACCTGATGAGTGCCAACCTGTTAACAGACCTAATGCAGTTTGCTGTTTCTGAAAGGAGGTTATTCCTCTAGTTTTACTTTCTTATTGGAATCACTCAGTATTGTAATAATTACCAATATTTAGGGGGTAATATTTCATTAAAATATACATTTGTATAAGTGTGTATATTCATGTATTATAACGCCCCGGCTTAATTTTTCCGCTGTATAGTGATCGTGATTCA
>JAHWFO010027632.1:612445-692369 GCA_023313115.1 Rhysida immarginata | reverse complement strand
GTCCTCAGCGAATGATCATTGTGGTTAAGCTGAATTGTCGGCAGGTAATGGGTGGGTTTTCCCGATACTAACTTTTCCTTGTCCTGTCCTTTCCTCCTTTCTTTGCTCCTCCCCTCCCCCTTCCTGAGAAGTCCAACTCGAATGAATACGATAGATATCAATCAGTGGGATGACGAATGTTGAAGCGGAACATGAGAACTCTATGCCAATTCAAGATCAAGTTGATAGACACCTTCGAGCATTTGTGACTCTTTTATGATTAGTTTAAAAATAGAACTTGGTTATTGTTAATTTTGTTATTGGGAGAGATTTCACTCTTCCATTCTAGACCTAATTGAATAGCCCAATTTTAAGCCCTATTGAGAACCCTTTTGAAAGTGACAACAATTATAATGAATCAATTTAAAAATGAATTTCAATGAGTGCCAGGGAATCGTTTAAACATTCAATAAGATATGTAATGATTGATATTTTTGTGGGCACAGTAATGATTAATTCTGTTTGTTAAATGGAAGAAATAAATGGGTATTCAATTTTCGTTTACACGATAGTTAACTGATTCTTTACCCCCTACACTGCTGAACCCTCTCCCTATCATCCTGATTAATTAGCTCGCCCAAGGGCGCGCTACAGTATGTATGTTTTTATATATTAAAAAAAAGGAAAGGGAGAAAACTGTAGTTGTTAGAATACCCAAATTGTGAGGAATGACGTTATATGTATATATGTATAGTAAAAGGCGACTCGTTTATTGCATCGTTAGATAACTTTCTGTGAGATTCAACATTGCTTGGACAGAATAGTTTTGTTTTTTGTGATTGAATTTTCACCGTCGTTGTTACGCAAGGTTCTCTAAAAACGTTTATCCTTCCCTTCATGTGTCTGCCTTATAGTCCCCTGGACTAGGAGGTCAGGGGTATCCCCCCAAACAATCAAAGCTACCCAGATATACGAGTAAATTTGTTAGCAATAGGCAAGATCACCAACCATGGTCACAAAGTCATTTTCGAGCAGCAGTCAGTGCAAGTCATAAACAGCAAAAGTGACATCATCTTAACAGCGAATAGAGAAGAGGTTCTATACGTGGTACAAGTGAAGACCGAAAGAGCCAATGCAGCTGAATGTCCAAAGCAACCAACCTTAACTACCTGGCATGAGCGACTATGACACTTAAACAAGCAGGACCTAAAGCTCGTACTTCGCAACAATCATCTAGTCAGCAATCTGGACCTGAAGGAGTACATACCCACATGCGAAACCTGTATTCATGGGAAGCAAACTAGACTACCCTTCCCAAAATCGAGCGCATCGCACAGCTCCGAACTTTTAGAGCTGATACACACCGACTTATGTTGGCCAATGCGACATGCATCGATAGGGAGGATGAGGTGCTTCATTACCTTCATCGATGACAAGTCGAAATGGTGCGAGTTATACTTCCTGAAACAAAAATCAGACGCCCTCAATGCTTTCAAGCAATTCAAAGCCACGGCAGAAACAACGACCAACAAGAAGATTAAGACCCTTCAAAGAGACATGGCCGTGAATATATCAAAAAAAGAATTTGATCACTTCCTAAAAGAAAATGGAATTAGGCGAACCTAACAGTTGAACACACTCCTCAACAAAATGGAGTTGCAGAACGAAGAAACCAAACGCTGCAAGAGATGGCAAGATGTATGCTCCTACAGTCTGGTATGGCACAACCATGCTGGGGAGAAGCCATTTATGCAGCGAACTACATAAGAACTCGTTGCCCATCCAGAAGTCTTCAAAAGAAAACTCCACATGAACTTTGGCATGGGAAGACTGCAAAACTCGAACACTTCCGACATTTCGGATCCAAAGCCTTTGCACTAAAAAAGGATGGATCACCTGGCAAATTTGATGCAAAATCGATCAAATGTATCCTCATTGGGTAATGCAATGAAGCCAAAGCGTATTGACTGTGGGTCCGTGAAGGAGTAAAAATTGTCAAAAGCTGTGATGTTCAGATTATCGCAGACAAACCACATCCACAAGCTAATCCAGAAACTGAAAATCCAAGCCAGGAAACCATCACACAAGTAGACATGCTCTATGGCTCATTAAACAATAACATAGAACACGAACAAGTGGAAGTACAACCAAAATGCACAACTCGTGCCATTCTTTGCAAGGACTGGTAACCGTGGGAGACCCAAGAAAATCTACAAAACGTTGCGGACAGTTACAGAAGTACAGGAGGGAGTTGCTAAGAACAGCAAGCATCGCTTATCACTAGAGGCAGACGAATCCACCAATCTAGTATTGCAACCTGATCCAGCAATGGCAGCTAAGGTCCTAAAAGTAGCAGACTGCAACAAGTGGATCATTGCATTGAAGAGCGAGTATGATATGATGCGCTACTGAGTAACAGCACCTGGGAAATCATTCCACGTTCTAAAAATTCAAAATAATAGGAAACTATTATGTCCTGAAAATAAAACGACATGCAAACGGAGAAATTGAGAGAAGGAAAGCATGCTTTTTAGCCAAAGACTACACGCAATATTATGGAATAGACTACAGAGAAACGTTTGCACCTGTAGCGAGAGCCAGCTCCATCCATCTAATAATGACACTAGCCGCGGAACATGAGCTCGAGATACATCAAATGGACATTGTGACTGCTTTCCTAAATGGCGATCTGAACGAGTGCATCTTCATGGAAAAACCAGAGTCCTTCGATCAACTCTTTGGAACTCATAAAGATGAAGTACTGCGATTCAGAGAAACCATCTATGGTCTGAAACAGTCAGGCAGACAGTGGTATCGAAAACTGGATGAAACCCTAAAGAAACTGGAGTTGAAGTCACTCCAGAACGAACCATGTCTATACCTCACATAACTCAAAAACTATCACCGAGATCAAGAGACTCCTCACAAAATAGTTCGAAATGAAAGATCTCGGATCGATCAAGTTCTGCCTCAGTTTGGAATTCAAGCAAGATCAGTGAATTCACTTTGAGATATGAATTCACATTAAAATCATTATTATTATAATAATTGTTGTTATTTGTGAATAAGATGATTTGACTTGTTTGTATTTCGTATAAAGTTGAATTTCTTTTTGTATTGTATTAATTTTTTTTGTCACATGGTAAAGCAGAGAGAGACAAGAGACAGAACTTTGAAAAGTTTAAATAAAGAATGCAATTTAAAAGGACCAAAATTTTACAAGTAGAAGTGTGAACTCAAAGGGTTAAAGTTTGATAAATTCGAAAGATGAGTAACTTCTCATGAAGGGCATTTATCGACGGGTTCTTCTCGGCGTAAACTTAAAAAGGTAAGTTCCGCAGCTTGTCAACTTGACTTAACTGTAAAGTAAATACTCATAACAGCACGAATCAACAACACTCTGGTCGCAGCTGTTACTCTTCATAACACCTTGAGAACTTGAGAATTTTGAGCATACAGCTCGGCAGCACCAAATCACAGAATACACACTTCTCTTCGAAGATGATCACCCAAAAATCTATTCAGGTAAGCACTAATAATAAATGACACTAAGACACACTTTGACTTATTAATTCTGCTGCACAAAAAATATTAAGATGCTGACGAGTAAGGCATGTGGGTAAAAACTTGTATCACATACTCCACAAATTCCAGAACACAGCTCACATACACCACTACTCAAGATTTCACACACCTCATCTCTTTGCCTTTACTTTAACTAATAAATATAAAAGGCTTATAATTTGCACCGCTACACCAAGCAACACACACAGAGCACTGAAATAATTGTAGCACTAAATCAGCTGTCGCACAAAACAAAACATACTAATGAAAAATATTCAGAATAGAAGGTCTCAATAAACGAGTTCGTTCAGACAATCTGGCTTGGCAAAGAAGAAAGGTCGAAATCTAGAATGAGCTATTCCTTTCTAATTTGCCCACCTGTATTTTTCAATAAGTGACAAGAATAAGATATAGAACCAGCCTAATAAATGATGTGAAACTAAACAAGACTTGAAGTAGAAGGAGCTGGCATTCGTAGAATTCATAATAGAAATATAAGTCTAGCGAGTGATGCAGCTCGGACACGGTAGTCACTTGAAGAATAAATTTACTGATTTTTAATGGGTCAGACGTTTACGGAAAATATAACAAATCCTGAGGAATAATTCCACATGTTCATCCAATATTAAATTTAGCAAAGGGGAATGGTAACACCACCAGAAATTTGCAATATTAGTAGATATCATTTGGGTTGTGAATGTGTATGGGGTGATTTCTCAAAAGATCAAAGGATGCCGACATTTATTCTTTGGTTCTTTTGTTCTTGGTCTGCTCTGTGATGCTCTCAGTTCCCCCTTGGACCCTGCACCTCGATTTGTATCCCGGTGCTATTTGTGCAGGTGTGTCTCTGCTATTTTGGGCATTACCGTTTTTTGTTCTACTCTGGCCCTCTGGGGTGGATTTTTGGGGCAGTTCTTTTGGCTGTGGTCCTTGTTTTGAGTGGTGGTACTTGTTTTGGGTAGTAGTCCTTGTTTTAGGTGTAATTTTATTTGTGTGGTCCTCTTTTGGGTGTGCTCATTTTTAGATGTGATCCTTTTTGGGTGTGTGCCTTTTTGGATGTGGAGGGTGGTGAATAATGAAAGGAGGTATATTTCTATTCAGGATATGGATAATAAGATCCTAACCATCGACATCGATGTTTTAAGGTTTTTAGGATTAATTACCCAGAATTAGAATATTTAGATTAATTATGCAAATGAGCTATTTCATATTCGCGTTTATAATTCTTTCTTTAGATTCAGAATTTAAGATTATTTAGATTAACGTTTTTGAAGAAATTAATACAAAGAAGGATTAAATAGAGTGGATTTAATGCCCGGATCAACCACGTTTTAAAATCAGTTTAAACTCGAGTTTAAGAATAACTCGTGTTCACCACGCAGTTAAATGCCCCTGAGTTTAAGTTGCTTCCTACGGCCACATAAGTCGTTCTTAGACCGATACGCATGCGCAATTTATCTCCAGCCACTCCGGTCAAAGAAAACAATATGGAGGACAATATGCAGTCTCATCTTACTTTGGAAGAAGTTTTGTTTATAAACAAATTCATTCGTCGCAAACGATGAATCTAATAAGAAAAAAAGATTATCTACCTTGTACAACTTGATGAGGTTGATTTTCGAAAGCACTATTGGTTATCGCACGAAACTTTCGTGAAGGAGACCAGCAAGCGCGCTGTTGTTTAGTCGCCAGGGGCTTGATTGGAATGAAATATGACCGTGACATCCGGTCATATATGGGTCATAGGTCACCAACAGCTGCTTAGCTTGCTCTTTTTCAAGTGAGGCTTGAAATTTTAACTTCGTTTGAACCTGATTGGTATTCTTCAACATTTCAAGGCGGCAGCTTGGGTAAGCTGTAGCGTAAGCCAAACATCGTTGTGTCGCCTTCTGTCATTGGTTCAAAGTTTCACGTGACCTATGACACGTATATGACCTGATCTCACGGTCATATTTCATTCCAAGCATGGCCATGGCAATAAACAACAATGTGGTAAGAATGTCACAACAACAATATTGTAAAAATAAATTTACTTTCAACGTGTATAGAAAAGCAAATTTATATTTAAACAATTTGGCGGTAATTTTTCTGAGTTTCAGAAAGATGTTTTGGTCTCATGAGTGAAAAATTTCTCAAATATCATCGACGAATGAATTTGTTTGTGACTAATGAATTTGTTTGCGAAGAATTAATTTGTTTAGAAACAAAACGTCTTCAAAGTAAGTAGACTGCATATCGTCCTCCGTGTTGTATTTCTTTGACTTGAGTTCCTGAAGATTCACTGCACATGCGCTTCAGTCTAAGATCGACTTAAGCGGCCGCAGAGGGCAACTTAAGCTCAGCGACTTAACCGCGTGGTCAATATGACACGTTTGAATCAGAGTTTAAAACGTACTGAATACGGGCGTAAGAGATTTATCATTGGCCAATGAAATGTTGGTATATACCAATCAGGTTAAAACGAAGTTGAACTTTTTAAGCCTGCTTGCAAAAGAGCAGGTTAAGCTGCTGTTGGTGAATATTGGCATAAGAGTCATAATCAAAGGCGAGTTTTAATGTTTAACAAAGGGAGAAAGTAAGAGTCATTTTACACATCGTTGTTTTGCTTGTTAGAATCATATTCAAGGACCGAAAGAGCATTGCCAGAGTTAGACAAGTAAATGGGAAAACCGAATGAACAGATAGAAAGCAAGAAAGACGAATGGAAGGATTGAACTTTAGAATTTGAAGGGAGTAAAAAGACAAGAAATGATCACGTAAATGCCGAAGTTTTGTTAATATAGCAACAGTTAGAAGAGGAGTCTACAAACTTTGATTGACAGATGAATTCACCTTTTTTGTCATGGTTGACAAGCGTTTGATTAGCTGTCAAGATCGAAATTGTGTTGTCAGTTATGCGAAGTGCGAAAAATAGTCACTAGCAATGTGACGACTCCTCCAACCAGGTGTATAGAGTTAAATCTCCTAGGTTTAGAAATGATTGGGCTTCCATCTGTTTAAATATTTGTTTCCAGATGGGAAATTCTAAACTGTATTTTAATATCAGTTTTATTCAGATTAATTATGAGTTTTTATGTTAATAAGTTAGTTCGAGTTCCAGGTAAGTTAAGATTTCCCGTTAAGCCAGGGACCAGTTTAATCAATTCAACAAGTTAAGAGCAGCACCTAAATCAAGCAGTTAGAGGATCAATAGTGTTAGTTCCAGAATGTAAACCGAGCCCTAAGAGGTACCTAGTTCCAATATTAGAAGTAAGAGATGGCCCATCTATGAGTCACTTCATGGACGAGATGAGACGACCCCTCCCTCCAGCCAGGACCGATGTAGCAGAGAGGACGAGAGCGATTTCTGAGCAGATAGATTGAGACGATGCGGTACCACCTAACCTGTCACTTATGTCTCAATGGCCATTCTTTCTATTTCATATAGCTACATTCATTTGGGAACGGATTATTTAATCATACAGATAGTGGGAAAGACAGATACATTTACATTAGAGCAATTATACGAGGGTTGGGGCATAAGTCATGACAACTATTTTTTTAAGAGAATTCAAGCATGGGTGGAAAATGTGAAATATACAGATGAAAGAACAAGGAATGGACGAAATGTACAGACATTTAACAACACACCAACACTTTGCTTCTCATGTTTATTAAGGTAGTTGACAACATTACAGGTTTAATGTTTTGGAATCATGAAACCTGTAATGTTTCATATGTTTCATGCTTCTGGAAAATTTATTCCAGAATAAGTAACAGAAATCAAAATAGAGCACGGCTGTTTAGATTTACGAGCGTTGTTCAACTAGGATTACATTCACCTTGCATGGCGGTTGACTGAGAACTGATTTAACAGTGCTCTCTGTGCAACATCAGGAACTTACGGAGCCATCTAATGTTGTGGAAACATACTAGCAGTCACAGCTTCCTTGAGACATATGACATTTTAAGATACCATTTCTTAGCTCTGAGAAAAAAAATAGTTGCCATGACTTATGCCCTAACCCTCGTATTTTTCACAGAGAGCTTAAATTATACACTACCTAAATTCTTACCTGATCCACACCGACCATTTGTTATCTTCCATTAAATCTTAGAAATAAGGCATTCCATACTTTATCAAGGTTTAAGTAATCAGAATTAAATTGTTAATCTTTATTGTACTTAGTAATTGTTAAATCAGTCATTCTAGTTTCACATTTGGACATGGTTTAAACGTTTCTACATTTGATTACCCTCTTTAACTATAGATTTACACAAGCTCATTCCGAGTTATGATCATATATTATTCAAAGAAACTACCAATCATTGTTTAGTAAATGTTTATCTATTTAAATCTTTAAATTGATAGATTACCTTGTTATATATCATATAAATTGATTACCAAGTCTTTACATGGAAATTAAGTTTTATTAATACTTTATGCTGATCCAAATTGATCCAATTTGATACAATGTTTGTCATTATTACAATTTGAATTATTTTCATTTTCCATACCTAATTTTGAACATCTCCTTAATTAAATCTCATTATTCATTTATCCACCAAACGTATTGTTTATATACTTGTTGTTGAATATCTAATAAACAGTATTTCAATTGTTAACCCGGCGTTAGTGCGATGACAATAAATCACACCAGTGGTGCGGTGGGATGTCACATACCCCAACGTATTTCTTGAAATTTTCCAGTTTGTTTTAAAGATTTGTTTTTTTATAATTTATTATTAAGTTTATAAATGGCTATGATTAATCAATTTCACTAAAAAAAACTTTAGTTTAACAAAAAATAATAAAATAAAGTGAAAGTATGATTTTTTTCCTTTACTTAAAAAAAATATAAATAAATGAAAGAATTTTATTTCTATAAGAAAAAATTTAACTATTACAAAAGCAAATTTAATGTTGGAGTTAATATAAAAGCATGAAATAGTATTTAACCTAAATTATGACTGCACATTGTTTTGTTCTGCATCCTACAAAAATATTTTTCACAATATGAAACATTTTTACCTGCTCCAAACACAAGAATTGCTTACATCTTTGGCAGGAATATTTAGATTTTCTGTCTTTATATCTCCGACATAATCAGGATCTTCCTAAAAACATTCATTAATATCATATAAACAAGAAAACTGATAAAAATGTCTTGTTATTGACAGAAGTAATGCAAAGAAGCCAACTTTTCCTAGAATTTTCTGTCACTGCATTAGTGTGGTGGTGTGTGAGAAACCCAAACAGAAATCAACGCGTGCTTACATGATGAAGTCTTCAACCAAAATGAATAGAACTTCGTGTACATTATCTATGGTTATGTGTCAAAAGGTATAGAAAAAGCCATTGTTAACAAACTACGCCCAGTTAAGGTAAAATAAAAAAGAAAAGGTCAGGGGTTTCAGACACCCCACCGCACTAATGCCGGGTTAAGACCATCTCCAATGCGTATTCTTTCCTCTTTGGCCGACCCTGTGTGCAGAGGTTTTAGTATGTAAGTTAGTGGTATAAACTTTAAACTTTATCATAAATGGACTTTGTGAATAGTATAATTCACTGGAGCAGTCTACTTTAACTTTCATATTTAATTTACTCGACCATTTTCTATGAATGATATCCCCCAGCCCTTACATAACTGACGCAGAGCGATAGGATATCAGAATATTGAAGGACAAACGAAATTTGTTTAAAACAAGATTTAATTGACATATTCGTATAAGAGCATTTATATATGTATAACTGCATAATTATTAGCATGTTTTACCTTTGTTAAGTATTCAGTAAGATAAATTTAAGTAACAATAAGTTGGGTCATAGAATTAAGTCCAAGAAAAAAGAAGGCACCGTTGGTAAATTATTACATTAGAGATAAGCTAACAAAATAGTCAAGATGAATCAAGCCCCTATGTTACAGTCATTTGCATTAGTTGGCGAGATAACGCCGTATGATGGATCTATGGATCCCGAAGAATTCTTTCTAAGATTAGATGAGGTGGGAAAGGTGATGAATTGGAGCTCAGCAGAAACTTTCAAATTAATTTTCATGTAATACAGACTCTTAGCTGTTTCATTGGATACGTTCAGACGGCGCTGTAATGACGACGAAGACGTCATAGTTTCGATTATAAGTTTTGATAGATGTTCAAAGTTTAGCAACGATCAAATCGACGAGCGAAAACTATCATAGAACTTGTCGGATTGTTTTACTAAGGCACTTCTGGTCAGCGGTGTGCTGCAAAATTTTGTGCCCTACATCGTGGTGTAAAGCACCTTTCGTTCTTTAGTATTCACATGCATTCTGAGAGTAACGTTTATTTACAGTAAATATCTTATTTATAAATTGTTAACTTCCATAGTGCCTAACAACAATCCAACCTTCGTTTTTTCCAACAAACTTAAAAACACTGATTGTTAAAATCCAATATATTGTTAAAAGCCAAAACTGTATTGTCATCATAATTTTTTACTATAGTAGCTATATTGATTATTTCAAAAACGCACCAAAAATTTTAAAAAATCAAATTAAATCCTAAATAAGTAATTTTACCTATTATAAATTATGAAAGTCATTACATTATGTTTATGATTCTTTTTTTTTAATTTTATTAAAAATAGTAAATTTCCAAATAAAAATCTTTTGAAATTGATTAAAGAAATTTTTCAAAAATAAATCAATTCGTGTTTTTTCATTTTATAATATTTATTACATATGCATAATTATATTTTCTTAGATTATTGCTGATGTTAACTTAACGTTTTTATATTTTTGACATTGTTAGGTGCAAAATATGGTTAACAGCCTATGGAAGAAGCGACCTGCTTACTGAAACTCTTGAAAAACTCAGTAAAAATTACGTACTATGTGTAGCACTTTTAACAAATGAACAATTTTATATTGCCAGCAAGAGAAGCCGTCTATTAAATCAGCAGTTCCCACCATGTTTACAAGAACATGGAAAACATCAACTCATGGTGCACCATCCACTTCACAGCACCATGAACCTTCACCATCCACTTCACAATACCAAGAACAAATCATCAATGCCCTTTCCTCTCTTTGTACATCAGAAGTGCGCTATATATCATCCCAAGATGATCCCAAAGAGTCACTTCAGGAAGAAAAGACTGCAAGTGTCTAAAGAAAATTACCATTTCTCAACACTACCACCAAAAAAGCAGAAAAAAAGAAACAACAAGAGAACTAGCTGCCACCCCAAAAAAAGCGAATACGAATGAAGCTAAATAAATACAGAGTAAGTTTGCGAAGAGCCAGAAAACAATTTACTGAAATGCAGGGAAAGTTTATATAACAGTGTTATAGTCATCTATATAGTTGATGTTCGAGATTTCTGTAGTGATTACATTTTCACTGTTCGTACTTCTTCCTGATCAATTGTTTGTCTTTTATAAATTTGTACATGTGAGACTCATTAGCATTTGTATATTTCATTTTTCGCATACTTCTGATAATGGGAATTATAAATTACACATTAGGAATTATGTGGATATTTTTGCATGATAAATGCACATAAAGCAATATTTATAAAATCGATTTAGCAATTTAAGTTTTAACAGGAATAGATGAGTTTGTACTTTTGTGAAAATTATTTTCAACACAAAATAAAATTGCTTGAAGTTTAAAATGGTTTTTTGCCGTTTCTGTTTAAATATAAGATGTCCGAAAAATAATTTTAGAATTAAAAACATAATTAAAAAAATGTTTAACTGAAAAAAAATTTGGCATTTAACTCGACACGCCCAGGTTTTACTGTGACGTCAATAATGCCTTGCCTCGATGTTGCTACTTGCGTCATTCATGGATGGCCTGGGTGTTTCATTGCAAATGTTCAGAGGGCACCTATTAACAGCATATTATATTTTTTCCAATGGAAAATAATGAAATGGCATGTCTCTCTATTGAAAGTCTCTGGGGCTCAGAGACAAAATTTAATGTTGCAAAAATTAAGCTGTCATGGGATGTGCAATTTTATTGCAGAGAATATGAAGAAATGCGATCAGTGAACACTTATGCAGCCCTGAGAAAAGCATTGAAAGAGCGATTTGGGAAAGAGATAAAAGGGGAAAGCGAATGATTATTCAAAGAATGTAAACAAGGTGTACAAGAATCAGTGTGCCAGTATGCAACCTGTTTACAGAGTATAGGAAATAAAACAAAGCGCAAGATTGTAGAAGGGGCACAAGTGGAGATAAAGCGTGCATATGCTCTGGAAATACTAACAGAAAGGATAAGGGAGCGATTTGTAGAAGGGTTACTGCCGCCATTGAGAAGAGTCGTTATGTTTAAGAAACCAGAGAATTTAAAACAAGCTATAGAGCAAGCGGAGGAAGAGGAAGAAATTGTTAAGAAATGGGGTTTAGAAGGTTGTGTATGACGTCCGGTTGGGAAAGAAACCATTGTGTCATTGAGCCCTGAGATAGAGGAAAAAATAAGTAAGCGAATAGAGGAAAGATTGCGTAGAAAAGAGATTAGAATTAATCAAATAGAGCACACAGCAGGCGAAAGACGGCCAAGTGAATCTTACCGACCGGCCGAACAGAGAAAGCAGCCACGACGAGGCCGAGGTTCGAACACAGGGCGAGGGCGAGGAATGAAAGGAAAGCGCACAGAGCTAATATGCTGTCGTTGCCATTTACCTGGTCATAAAAGGAAAGATTGTCTTAATAAAGCGTTCCACAGGGTAAACTGTTATCATTGTTCAAAGGAAGGGCATTTGATCGGTTATTGCGAAGATAGGTTACAAAGAACTACAAAAAGAGAAAGTAAGCAGCAACAAAGGCAAGTAAAATTAGTGAAAGAGCAGGCGACTCAGACACGTGAGCGTGCAAACAGCCCCCCTCCCGTTCGAAAGGAAGAGCAGAGAGAAGTTGGAAGAGAAATTATCGATATGGCACATGTTTCAGAGGACCCCGGGGAACTGATGATTGAAGGCACATTAGGAGAGGTGAAAGTAAAGTTCTTGGTTGATAGTGGAGCAAAAGTTACTCTATTAGGTGGAGGGCACAGGATCCCCTCGAGATTGGCCAGACAAAGGAGAGAACTTTTTTCTCAATGATAAGGCTGTATTATATCATATCAAGAGATCCCAAGATGGAAACAGGTTGTAGTCCCCAACAGTTTGAGAAATCATATTCTTTATTTATATCACAGCATTCTGTCCAGTGGTCAGAGCAAAGAAGATGCGAGTCAAAATTGGCAAACAGTATTATTGGCCAACCATGCGAGCCGATATACAGAGATATTGTGCTGAACGTGAAAGTTGCCAGCTTCATGCAGCTCGACCTAAACGTAAAGAGCAACCGCTACAAAGTTTCCCGACCGTAAGACACCCATTTTATCTTATTGCTGCGGATATTCTGGGACGCATTACAACCTCTTATGAAGGTTATAAATATATTATAGTGGTTACAGACCATTATTCTATGTACTCGGAAGCTGTACTTCTTCTGGACCAAACTGCGAAAACAGTGGCTAAGGCATTAGTCACCAGTGTCTTTAATCGCCATTCTATACCAATCCAGCTGTTGACCGATGGAGGGTCTAATTTTACTTCTGAACTTCTACGGGAAGTCCGCAAGATTTTGGGTATTAAAAAACTGTTTACCACAGCTTACCATTTTCCCGGAAATGGAATTGTCGAAAGACTGAACAAAAGTCTTATACAAATGATAAGGCACAATGTCAAGAAGAGTCAATGGGACTGGCCCACGTGGTTATCTTTTTGTATGTTCGCTTATAACTCCAGTCCACACTCATCATTATTCCATCGAAAACCCATTCCTATTGTTTACAGGAGAGATCCCATCCTCCCTGGTGATATAATCACCGTGCCGAAAAGACCACATTATGTTATTGATAGGAACTATGGCTGTGAAGTAGAAGCCCGCATAAAATATGCGTTCGATTTGCCGGACAAAATTTGAGGTGAGCAGGATAAGAAAAGAAAGGAATATCATGATAAGTGACATCAACCTTATTCATTTAAGGTTGAAGATTTAGTGTATTTAGCAATCCCTCAAATTAAACCGAGATTAGTGAAAAAATTACACCCAACTTACAAAGGACCATACCAGATAATTGATGAATATTCTCCAGTTAATTTTCTAATCAAAAATATGAAGACAAATAAAACTAAGGTCGTCCATGTGAACCGACTAAAGCCGAAGATAGAAGACCTGACCCAAGAGCCCCTCCGCAGGGAACGACGAGTCCGAGCTACAGCAGCCGCACTATCCGAGCCCCAGGTGACGTCAACTTGTCCCGAAGAGGATTCTTTCCTACAACCCCATGCGATGCCAGAAGCGGAGCCAAACGTGGAGCCCGCGAGGCCTCCACCCATCCCAGGAGGAAGTAACAAGGCCTGGAGAGCAGTAAATGCACCCCCCTCCCATCCGTATATGCTGCGTTCAAGAGGCAGCGTTCCGGAAGTGGCTTTTACCGTCCGATCAAGGTAAGCGAACCATTGAAGTGTTAGAAAGAAACCCACCTGGAGATGACACTAACATCATAGATGAATTGTTGAGAAAACAAGCACCCGTGGAAAGGGAAGAAGATCACTTGAATGAAGACAACTGTGTACTGAGTTTCGGAGAATGCCATAAAGTCGCCAGCCTGATAGATGCCCTTTCCGCCCTAGCCTCTACAGAGAGTGTTGGTTCCCCTCCCCTCTCAGAACTTATCTGTAAGATGATCAGAGCGATATTCTGAGAGCATTTGGATTTTACTCAGGGATAAGGCGCAGAATTAATGCATATAGCAGAGGATAGAGCAGCAGTAGCGTTTGTTGGTTTTTTATTTGAAAATTACTAACCCTTTTAGGATGGGAAAATTTTGATCAAAAACAGGAAAATTGCGCTAATTTATTCAAAAAATTTTTCTAGCCAAAGTATATCTAATTATGGCGAATTTTTTTTGCATAGTTTTTATTGATGTTTAGGCCACTATATGAAACAGTATATTTTATATTATGTGCATAATTTATTTTTAAAAATAACTCTGAAAAATACAAATATGAGTAAAGAAAAATTAATCTTGTTTTAATGAATTTTTAGAAAAAAAACGAAAATTATTTCTAATTAGTAAGTTAGGCCGAAAATGTGAAGTTATGAATTTTTTTTCATAATTATGTGGAGATTTCAGGGGTTTGAAGTTGGCGCCATGACGTAATTTAATGCTAGTTGACATAATCGCGTAGATCTAACTACAACCAATCAAAATCCAGCCCCGCCTCTATCCACCAGAGAGCTCTTAAGAATGTGATTTTATGTGCATTTTATACAAGAAAATAGTGCTTGTAAATTGCATATATGCTAAAATAAAATTAAAAATTCATTTATTATTATAAAATTTGTATTATTTTTTATAAAATTCAATGACATGCGTTTATAAACATGAAAATTCATATAGAAAGAAATGAATACTCTTTACATTTTCAAATGAAGCTAATTGAAAATGAATTGATGTGCTAATTTTAAATAAATTTACAATCATTTTGGATATTGTAAATATAATTTTACAATATATTTTAGTTTAAAATTAAAAGCATTTATTACAATTTGATGCATAAACGTAAAAACAATTTTTTGGTTCAATTGATGTTTTATTATTCATACAAAATAATGAAATGTTAACCAAAAATTTCTAACTATAATATAAACATTCCGAATGCATATATACTAGTCCATTTACTAGTATTTACTAGTCCACATCCGAATTATAAGTCTTAATGTGACGTGAACAATTCTTTATAAAGTAAACAATAAACAGATAAAAACAAAATTACATTCCAACCTTCTAAGCATTGAAGCAGCCCTGTAGAGGAGGAGAAGGGGGGGGGGGCATTCTGAAATGACGTCATCATGGCGGCAGTCACACCTTATTGTTGTGAATCTGCCTACATTTTACTTTATTTCTATTTTCTAAATTCATTTTATGAATTATCATTATACTTAAAATAAAGAATAGACTCTGAGGATTAAAATAAAAAAAAGTTCCCTATACCCAACTGCAATAACAATCTCGCAATTTGAAATTGAACTCGAAAACAAAGAAGGCACTAAAATTACAAGGATGAAGTAAAGGTAAGATAAAAATTTTTTTATATATATTTATGCAGAAAAACTTGTATGGAACAATTAAGGAAGCTACGAAATTTTATAAGAAGCAGGTTTTTATTAAGTAGAGAGTAAATATATTTTAAAATGAAGAAGTATGTAATGGGTATATAAGATCGACGTTTAGTTTGTAACATCCACGCCTGTTCATTTTAAATTAATTATAATAAATACAATATCTCATTCTCTAAGCTAATTATACTGTATTATTATAGAGAAAGGTTTCCTGTATAGAATACAGTAATTTTCGTTTTCTTAGACTGAATTATTAAAAAGATAAAAAATTTGATTTCTGACTATTTTATAAAAACTAGTAAAAGTGACATATGGCACTCGGGCATCCCAAAAAGGTTAATTAAGCAAGTCACCTTATAGTGACACATTGTAAGACCGATTGTTAGGCAATTCAATTGTTTATTTATGCATTAAGTTGTTTATCTTCTTAAGTTGCCTGGTACCTACTACTAAGGTTGGTGGGATACATGCGCAAATTTTTGAAGGTAGCGACCTGTCATGGGTATTATATTTTTTTTGAGAAGTTTTGTTCATATTCGATGCCATTATCATGGTCAACCCGAAGAAGTTATAGATAAAAGACATTTCAGATAATTTTGACACTTAGTTAATAATCAAATTTCAATCCCAATGACGCGCATCGCTCGTGTGGGCAAGGTTACTAACTTGACTTAATTTATAAGAGTTACAGACAAATTTAGAATTAAGTATCGGTGTTGTGTTGAAGGGGTAATCCTCAAAACATTTTCCTATGGTTGGAGGGAGTTGTAGGATTCATAGAATTGAGTAGCCACACAAAAGCTGTGAAACAAGGCAGTTCGTTTTTCCGAGTGAAGAACTTTGATTCAAATACTTAGAAATGTAATTTTAAGGCCTTTGTATACTATCATATTAAAGTTATTGGGCTGAAGGAGATCCGAGAGTGCCCCTAGCGATGCTGAATTAAAGAATTCCCCCTTTGAGCATGCCAAAACGGGAGCGGACCAGAAGTCGTTGTAGAGGGGTCGCGAGACATCGCACCCTCCCCCTCTGCAACCCTCGTTAGAGTAACAGAGAGTGAAAGAAAGCTAACCCCGAATCAGTTGTGTAGGTTTCATGATATTGAATTTTAGAGTTCCGAGATAGGCTTAGCTACCCTACCCCAGTTCTCGAATTCTATTGTCTATTGATTTTTATGTGTTAAATTATGCATAGATTTTATGAGAACGATAGAGGAACCGACTGCCATAAATCTGTAGTAGAATATTATCAGACATATCCTGATTGACACTTTTTTAACCATAAA
This sequence comes from Rhysida immarginata, assembly GCA_023313115.1. Classification (NCBI taxonomy): domain Eukaryota; kingdom Metazoa; phylum Arthropoda; class Chilopoda; order Scolopendromorpha; family Scolopendridae; genus Rhysida; species Rhysida immarginata. The sequence goes on along the minus strand of JAHWFO010027632.1, from coordinate 675,402 downwards.
GTCACCTACTTAAAAATAGTATAGATTATTAATTATTCGATATCATTCTCTATCCTTAGTGGACCTCATTACTTTGAATACACATAGATAAATTATAGAAGTCACCCGTAAAGAGCTAAAGATCTCTCATATCGTATTTAAGGAGTTTAATTTTTTAATATTATTAATATTTCTTAACCAATATTAATATTAAAGTATAAGCTTTATTGTTAGTTCACAACATGCACAGCTACATTTGAAACAGAGTTGTATTTTCTGTATAGATGTAGGCCACTCCGATCTTCATTCCTGAGAAAGATCAAAGAGACCGTTTTAGTACTGGAACAGTAATATTTTTTCCAACTAGTTAATCAGAAATTAAATAGTAGTAATTAAATATTAGCCTATCTGGATGCCGGGAGCTCAGAATGTGTATATCTCAAGTGGAAGAAATGATCCAAGGGGACGCATTCCACCGTTACTGTTACCTGGACGTTGATGCAAAAAACCCCCGTGAAACATGGTGGAAGCCGCACCCCGCCGCATGATTTCGTGGCATTCCGGCGATTTACTTGTACGATTGAACAATATCGATGTGAAATTTTTGAAGAGAAGCAAGGAAATCCAGTTCAGAACGAACAGTATAAATTATTCCAGTCCTTGTTACGACAGTGTATATCAAAGTGACCATCGCAGATACATTCGTTTCAAAGTCTTTGTTCTTCACTCGCCGCATGGCACGAGATCGATTTTATTCATTATACAAGCACACATTTCTCATTATTAAGAAGTATTTACACTAAACAAACACTTCATTCTTAATAGAATCTTTTAGTAGTGATGGAAATATTGTGGCAGTGTATGAATGATACGTTGTTTTGTTTTCGGCTGGCCCGAGCAGGAGAACGTAATGGAGAAATTTCGAAGAAGGAACGCTTCCGGAAGTAGCGCCATCTATTTAGACCATATACAACTTTAAAGTTTAATTTTCCTTTCAATTCTTTAAGAAATTTTTCGATTATTAGACTAAGATGATGATTTATGCTCTAGATAGAAATCAAATGAAAAAATCCTCACTCCTCTATATTTAATTGATTTTAGTATTTAAAAAAGTTTTAGGAAAAATTTTTTCTTTCAAATTTTGTACCCAACATTTCTTTTGATAACGTTGGCCAGATGGTGACCTAGATAATCAGAGAAAAGCTAAACAAAACCAGTCCGACCCCTTTTTCCTTGTAAATGGAAGCAGTCTTGACTATTGTTCCTGGATTAACGTTGAAGGGAGAATCTAACTTCCTCGGATAAAGAAATAAATCAAAGGAATGTTCTCAGAAATAAAAAGTTTTTCCTTGCACGAATAATAAATTGAATAAAGTTATAATGATGTTAAAATTTTATTCCAGTCAATACACGAGCGTTTCAAGTCGCAATTAAGATAAATAATAAATCTTTTCAATTTGATATTTTTTTTTGAGTTGATTCTTTTGTTAAACTATGGGTTAGTCTATCTACTCTCTAGCTTAATAATAAGTAAACGTCACCCCCTTGTTCACTACAGATGACAAGACGGGATGGCGGATGCTCAGCTATTAATATGCTATTACTGTTTTGAATTTGCTATTTAAGAGTTGTTTGAGAGCTCCAACTCCCCCCTGCTCCTTGACACAATACCGACATTGCGCAGTGAATACATTTATATGAAATTATAACCAGTAGAAAATAGCATGCACATATTATTTCATTTATCCATTGTTTTAATAAAAATTCAGTATCAAACATTCTTAAACATTTAAACATAAAATATATTTTGGGGATACAACATTATTCTATCCAATTTCTATGTCTTTCATTTTTGAATTTGAATTTTGGCCGAGACATTGTGAATGAGTTGGCTTTCAGGAAATAACACCCTGGAGCCAGGAGAAACCTCCAAAGTCGCCCGACACCAGACACCTGCGGACGTTCGAGGACTCCAACCCTCTCAATGCCAACGATGACAGTAAAGGACGCTTCGAGAGCCTTCCACATTCCACACCTTACACGGAGATCCAAAGCGAAAGAGATGATGCGAGCATTCGGGCACCTCACATCAGAACTTTTATCTCCAGATTTCAGAAACAAGATTGCGCTATGGACTTTCAAGCACTTTGGTTTGAATTAGATAATATTTAATATACAGTGAATTCACGAACTTACAGTGATATTGTTGTTATATTTTGATGACTTTTGAAAATTGGACTGAGTGTGTTACTTAAGAACTGCTTTATGCTCTAAGACTTTTAGACAGTGTGTAGTTTCAAATCAAATGTGCAAAAATCTTCGCTTTGAAAAGGCCTATAAACAGTGTTTTGCATTTTAAGTAATCTTAGGTAAATTTTAAGCTACATTATTGGTACCATTATGCTTTATATTTTTGTCCTCAATTGATTATTAACTAACTAACCCATGAATAACCAATCTATTTTCTTTTTTAAGGGAATCCTTCAGATTGTTTTATATTTTACATTATCATTAAATAATTTTGCCTTAAGTATTGCTAGTTGCCATTTGAGATGTAGGCTTGCCGGCGTCAACTTGATCTGTCCCGCTTCATCAGTGGAAGATGCTGCAGAGAAGCAAGGCCGCACAGAGAATTTCAGGTAACCGTACCACTTCAGGGCGAGGCTTTTTCTGCAGGGGGAGATATTTGTAAGGTTTTGAGGATTAATTAGCCAGAATTAGAATATTTAGATTAATTATGCAAATGAGCAATTTAATATTCTCGTTCATAATTGTTTCTTTAGATTCAGAATTTCAGATTATATAACGTTTTTGAGGAATTTAATACAAAGAAGGATTAAATAAAGTTTATTAATTGTCTTAAATATTTTTTTTCTGCGTGGGTATAAGAGTCGTAAAGAGAGCCGAGTTTTAATGTTTGACACAAAGAGAGAAGGTAAGAGTCATTTTACACATCGTTGTTTTGCTTGTTAGAATCATAGTCAAGGACCAAAAGAGTATTGCCAGAGTTACATAAGTAAATAGGAGAACCCGGATGAACAGATAGAAAGCAAGAAAGACGAATGGAAGAATTGAACTTTAGAATTTGAAGGGAGTAAAAAGACAAGAAATGATCACGTGAATGCCGAAGTTTTGTTAATACAGCAACAGTTAGAAGAGGAGTCTACAAACTTTGATTGACAGATGGATTCACATTTTTGTGATGGTTGATAAGTGTTTGATTGGCTGACATGATCGAAATTGTGTTGTCAGTTATGCGAAGTGCAAAAAATAGTCAGTAGCAATGTGACGACTACCATAATCAGGTGTATGGAGTTAATCCTCCTAGGTTTAGAAATGATTCGGCTTCCATCTGTTTAAACATTTGTTTCCAGATGGGAAATTCTAAATTGTAATTTAATATTAGTTTTAGTCAGAATTATTATGAGTTTTTATGTCAATAAGTTAGTTCGAGTTCCAGGCAAGTCAAGAGATCCCGTTAAGCTAGGGACCACTTTAATCAATTCAACAAGTTAAGAGCGACACCTAAATCAAGCAGTTAGAGGATTAACAGTGTTAGTTCCAGAATGCAAATCGAGCCCCAAGAGGTACCCAGTTCCAGTATTAGAAGCAAGAGATGGCCCATCTACGAGCCACTTCATGGACGAGACGAGACGACCCCCCCCCCCTCCAGCCAGGACCGATGTAGCAGAGAGGACCAGAGCGATGTCTGAGCAAACAGATTGAGAAGATATGGTACCACCTAACCTTTCACTTATGTCTCAATGGCCATTCTTTCTATTTCATTTAGCTACATTCATTTGGGAACGGATTATTTAATCATACAGATAGTGGGAAAGACAGATACATTTACTAAACAGTTGGTGGCCTTACAGTATAACAGAGGGACATCAGGAGTTCCAACTAGTTTCGCCATTTATTCCCGGCTTTGTCAAGGATATACAGCAAGAGGCATGCAAGCCTTTATATATACAGAACAGTGGTACAAGTTAAGCAATGAGCGTAAATATATACAAGAACCAATAGGATATAAAGCAAGGGGGCCAATGAGTTCAAAAACGATGTAATGGCCAGTAGAATAAAATAGAATAAATACAAAAAATTTTTAAGATACATAAAAGAGAAGTTGTACAGAGATGGGGTGTTTAACGCGGACCGAAAAGAGAACATATCCGGTTGTCCGAAGACAAGAGAATTTACATATAAAAACAAAATGAAATAAAGGGGTAAGAAACTTACAAAATGCAGAAGAAACATAAGATAAAGAAAACGACAGAAAATCATAGTAGATCAGATAAAGAACTAAGTATTGCAAACACATTAAAGTCCGTCTGGCAATTGAGAAGCATGTGTGGGGTGGAACTCTTGGCCTTGAATATTTCGATCGCTTCAAGGGTAGCGGTTTATTACAGATGTGCAAGACAGACATAAACTCTTCTTTTGACTTCAAAGTGTGTCCGGAATCTGCGAGATGGTTTGCATAGTCGGAGACACGGTCCCTTTTTTTATACGAGTCAAGGTTTTCTTTGAATCGCAAAGCAAGATTGCGGGTCGATAATCCCACATAGAACATATCTCAAAACGCACAATTCAGGCTGTAAATTCCGGATTGGGAATATTTGTCGGAGGTGACGGAGGTGGGTGGGTTCAGGGTGCGAGCAGCTGGGGTTGGAGTATTAAATGATATTCGGAGGCCAAGGGACGATAAGAAATCGGAAAGCTGGGAGAAATTAGGTCCCAGATATAGTAAAGACATCCACTTTTTAAAGTATGGGGCGAAACGGGAGGTGGAAAGGAGAAAAGGGCCTGTCTGCGGCGGTGAAGAACGCGAGAGAACGTGGAGGTCGAATATCCATTGGAGTGGGCGAGGTGTCAGATTATGCGGAGTTCTGAAGATCTGGATATGGGGCAGAGGGGGAGCTTCAGGGCACAGTCGATTGGGAATCTCAGTGAGGCTTGTTTGTGGGTGGCAGGGTGTGAGGAGGAATGGTGTATTAAGTTGGAGGATGTGGTCGGTTTACGGAAAATGTAGTTCTTTATCTGATCTACTATGATTTTCTCTCATTTTCTTTATTTATGTTTCTTCTGCATTTTGTAAGTTTCTTACCCCTTTATTTCATTTTGTTTTTTTATGTAAATTCTCTTGTCTTCGGACAACCGGATATGTTCTCTTTTCGGTCCGCGTTAAACGCACCATCTCTGTACAACTTCTCTTTTGTGTATCTTAAAAATTTTTTGTATTTATTCTATTTTATTCTACTGGCCATTACGTCCTTTTTGAACTCATTGGCCCCCTTGCTTTATATCCTATTGGTTCGTGTATATATTTACGCTCATTGCTTAACTTGTACCACTGTTCTGTATATATAAAGGCTTGCATGCCTCTTGCTGTATATCCTTGACAAAGCCGGGAATAAATGGCAAAACTAGTTGGAACTCCTGATGTCCCTCTATTATACTGCAAGGCCACCACCTGTTTAGTTAATAGGAACAGTATTATTATCCATCCTTCCACAGATACATTTACATTAGAGCAAATATATATTTCATAGAGAGCTTAAATTATACTCTGCCTAAATTCTTACCTGATCCAGACAGACCATTTTTTATCTTCCATTAAATCTTTGAAATAAGGCATTCCTTACTTTATCAAGGTTTAAGTATTCAGAATTAAATTGTTAATCTTTATTGTACTTAGTAACTGTTAAATCAGCCTTTCTAGTTTCACATTTAGACATGGTTTAAACCTTTCTACATTTGATTTCCCTCTTTAAGTATAGATTTACACAAGCTCATTCCGAGTTATGATCAGATATTATTCAAAGAAACCACCAATCATTGTTTCGTAAATTTTTATCTATTTAAATCATTAAATTGATAGATTACCTTGTTGTATATCATATAAATTGATTACTAAGTCTTTACATGAAAATTAAATTTTAATAACCCATTGGCTACTAACCACGAGTCTGACTCGTTGTCTGGTTCAAGTGCCTTATCGCTAGACCACGAGTCTGACTCGTTCTGAAGTTTAAGTTTCCACTGCCATTTTATTTTTCTATTTTAACAAGAGATTGCGATTGTTTACCATTCTGTATCTCTTTCTCTTTCATATACACTTTATAGTTTTTAAAAATCTTCAATAGGTGGCACAAAAATCGAAAAGAATTTAATGCTTGTCATCAGTGGCCTGTCATTCTCGTTTCGAATTTCGCCATGTGCAGTCAGAAGCAAGTGTCTTCGTCGGAGATTGATAGATATTTATGCGAAAGTAATGATTCAGAAACGGACGATGAAGATGAAATATTCAATTCTTCATCATCACAATCGTCTGATTTAGAATCTGAAAATATTGATATTGATCAGCCGTCCACCTCCAAGAAAAGAAAAATTGATGGAGGTGAGTGGATATGGAACGATGAAGACAATAATCCAGTTATTCACGTGTTCCAAAACATTCCCTGTATCAATGCAGTGGTCTGCAGAAATTTAGGATCAAATCCTCGACCTTTAGATGTGTTTTCTGTAATTTTGCCAGATTCATTTTGGGAAATGATTGCTTCCGAAACTAATAAATACGCCAAAAAATGTTTCGATAGCCAAACGTATAAACAGAAAACATATGACGATTTATGGTTTGAAACAAATGTTAATGAACTGAAAGCATATTTTGCCTTATGTATTATTATTACTCAAGTAAAAAAACCGAATGTGAAAATGAATTGTTCTAAAAGGGGGATAATACATACTCCTATTAATAGCCAAACTATGTCATATGTAAAGTTTCTCCTGATTTTGAGATTCCTACATTTTTCAGATAACCAGTCATCCAACACTGATGACAAAATAAGCAAAGTTAGAAGTGTTGTGAATTTTCTAAATAATAAATTTAATAATGTTTATATCCCTAAATTTAAACATGTTTATAGCTACATTTAGAAGAAGATGTAGCTATAGACGAAAGTCTCATGAAGTTCAAAGGTCGTCTTTCATATGTTCAGTTCAACCCTTCTAAACGTGCGTGTTTTGGCATAAAGTTTTATAAATTTAAAATTTGGTTTCTGCCTAAAATTTAAAATTTATACGGGTGATGATCATGATATTGAAAGCAATTTCACTGCAAGCGAAAATGTAGTCCTTCAATTAGCTGAGGATATTTTAGATAAAGGTTATACTTTATATTTGGATGACAGGTACTCATCACCATTGCTATTTGCAGAACTAAGCAAAAGAAAAACGAATACTTTGGAAACTGTAAGAAGTAACAGAAAAAAATGCCTAAAGAACTAATAAACAAAAAACTTAAAAAAGGAGAAGCTGTGAGAAAATCTAGCCATGGTTTGTTAGCTCTGAAATGGCATGATCGTAAAGATGTTTATATGCTTTCGTCTAAACATAAAGGATCCAAATGACTGAAACAGGAAAGAAAAGGAAGAAAGGAAAGAAAAAAGGTAATGAAACACGTGAAGAAGAAAATGTTTTGAAACCGCTTTGTGTGACAGAATATAATAATGGAATGGGTGGTGTATATCGTCATGATCAAATTTTAGCTTGTTTTCCAATCATGAGAAAATTTATAAAGGGATATAGAAAAATGTTTTTCTCTATGATGGACATTGCATTATTTAACGTCTTCATCATCTATAATAAAGGGACTGAAACAACAACAAAAAAAAATCATTTTACAGCATTTCGTCTTGATCTCGCAGAACAACCCTAGTAAAAATATCATTTGGTCATTTGCAAATGATATCAAATGTTATCAATTGATATCATTTGGTCTTTTTTAAATGATATGAAGTGAGAATTGACACAAATATCAATTGATCAAATGACCATGACATGAAATGATTTGAAGCAATTTCAAATGACCAAATGACATGAAATGATTTTTGAAAATTTCAAATGACCAAATGTTATGAATTGAGAATTGACACAAATATCAATTGATCAGATGATTGAATGACATGAAATGATTTTAAAAAGTTTCAAATGACCAAATGATATGAATTGAGAATTGACACAAACAACAATTGATCAAATGACTGAATGACATGAAATGATTTGAGCTATTTCATTTGACTAAATGATATAAAGTGATTTGAGAATACAAACGAAATGAATTAAAAATAAATTGGTCTGTATATAATTAAGTGATAAGAAATGACGACAATTAACCAATTAGCAATTATAGTATTTATTTATATACACAATCATGTAATCTTTTTTTCTAGTTGTGTTGATTTTCTCATTTACACATTTTGTCACTCGATTTAACTCTTTTTCTTTTGGCTTCCTCTTCATATTTCTCCTTTTGAAGTTTTTCTGTTCAGTAAATCTGTTAAGAGAAAAAATAAACCTTTAAGAGAAATATAATGATATGAGAAGTGAAGGATAGCAGAAATTATTTCGAATTAATTTCATTAAAGTTCATTAAAGAATTATAATTTATATACCGGTATCAAGATAATTATCATAATTATATGTTAACATGTTGAAATTGTACTTCAAATTAACCAATGTAATAACTTACTGTTGTTTTATTTATCGATTCATCAGGAAATTTTTTTGGATTTGGTACCCCGATTCTTTTTTGGTGTACAGCTTCATGTAGTTCTTCCGAAGATTCTGTAAAATATTTTTTTCTGTAGTTAACTACTAAGTTAAATTATAAATGCAAACAGTCTTTCAGTGTTATAAATTATATGTTCAACAGTCCTCACTTTTTTCATGTACGATGCCCGTATTAACATTAATCATCAAAAGATAATTCCTCAGGGTAATACTCAGCATTCGGGTGAATCGAATTTTCGGATACAGTGATTAAACTTTTCAACGAATTCTGGATATCATTTGATCACCGTGTCCGAAAATTCGAATCGTCCGAATGCCGAGAACCGCCTTTATTTTAAGAAAAATTTTAAATAAAATTTAAAATCCAAAATTATATATCTGACTTACCTCCAAGCTTCAGGATTTGAGCTCTGTAAAAGTCCCTTTGGCGGCATTTTTTGTCCTCCCAAAACAGCGAGTATATTTTGGTTTCGGTGTAATCGTTTCAGTGTTTCGGGTTGAAATTTTTAATATAAGATACTGGTACTATTTCTCATAGATTGTCATCCAGATATCTCACATACGTGTGGGATTTGCAGATAATTTCCATTTTTCTATATGAAATTTATAAAAGTATACAGCTAGCACGTGCACACTCGTTTCATATCGGTGGCTACGCCAGAGAGTACCGTTACCGGAAATGTGGTATCACGTTATAGTTTGGTGCAGACCTTCTAATTTTATAAAACTTTAAATTTAAATTAATCTAAGTTACCCCTTATTCTTAATTTTTAAATAATATATGTATAATTCTAGTGTTTATAAAATTTAATATATATTAAAGTTAAAGAAATAATAATAAAGCAGCACTTACAAGTTTTATCACGTGTATTTGAATAGAAGGGGGGGGGGGGAATCACGCCTTAAGGATCCTTAATCAATTACGTTAACGAACAATTGTTCTATTTTTGCTATTATTTTCATATTGATCAACGTTCCAACGTTTCATAAGAAGCTCATTCAATAAATTAAAACGAAAAGATTAAAATTTAAATTAATTAATTTACAAAAAAATTGCAGTTTAATTATTTATTTGAATTTTAATATTTGTAATTATAGATGCTGAAGGGATTCAAGACTGTTAATATATATTAAAGAACTTGATAAGATCAATTTAAAGTGTTTGTTGGAATATTAATATGATTAATATTAATAGGAATATTATTCAACACACTTATAAGAGCTCTAGAATAGCTATTCTGGAGAAATTTCTATTTTTTAAAACCAATTGAAATACCAATATTTCATATAATGTCATTTTATAATTTCTCAAACATTTCAAAATTTTAAGCAAATTTTTAAAAATAAAATTAAATTGTTTCATTATGTCAGTAGTGTTTCACAAAAGTAAATGACTTAAATAACATCAATTTGCATAATTTCATTTCATGCTATTTGCAATCATTTAACCAGCATTTCAAAATGGCAAGAAAAAGATCATTTAAAATTATTTCATATCATTTCATGTCATATCATTTGCTAACATTTCTAGACATTTCAAAACATTAAAGCATTTATAAGTAATTCATATCATTTCATTTCATGTCATTTGCAATCATTTAACCAGCATTTCAAAATGGCAAGAAAAAATCATTTAAAATTAATTCATATCATTTCATGTCATGTCATTTGCTATCATTTCTAGAGCACTTCAAAACATTAGAACATTTCTAATTAATTCGTATCATTTCATGTCATGTCATTTGCTATCTTTTGTGGGACATTTTAAAACAAGAGCATTTCAAAACAATTCATATCATGTCATTACCTTTCACAAGCACAAATGACTAGCCATTTGAAATCATTTATCATCATCTCCTTAAAAATTTGATCATTTGAGATCATTTGAAATGTCAAATGATATAAATTGATTTCAAATGATATTTTTAGTCGGGAACTTCTAGAGAACGTACAGCTCCCAAACTACAAAATAATAGGAAGGGTGTCTGCAGCAGAAACCCCTATCAGGTTACAGGCCAAAAAATGGGCACACTTTCCTGTACACATTCCTGAAACAAGAAAGAAAAAAATCCTACAAGGTTATGCAAAGTTTGCACAAAAAAAGGAAAACGTAGTGAAAGTACATGGCAATGTGAGAAATGTGAGGTGGTTTTACATGTACCTGAATGCTTTAAAATTTATCATACTTTTTCTGACTATTAAAAATGTAAACTATAATATCTAATTAATACCCTGTAAAAATTTCATACAAATATCTTAATAAATAGTGTTTTTTTTTCATGTTGTTTATTGCACTGTCTATCGAAAAATTTTTCTTCCATTTAAATAGAAACTTCTGGCCCTGCGAGCTCAAGGTCAAATCAGAGCGCAAGGGGTTAATACTTTACGCTGATCCAAATTGATCCAATTTGATACAGTGTTTGTCATTATTACAATTTGAATTATTCTCATTTTGCATACCTAATTTTGAACATCTCTTTAATTAAATCTCATTATTCATTTATGCAATAAATTCTCAAACGTATTGTTTATATACTTGTTCTTGAATATCTAATAAACATTATTCTAATTGTTAAGACAATCTCCAGTGACCCAGTGTGCGGAGGTTTTAGTATGTATATTAGTGGGATAAGCTTTAAACTTTATCATAAATTACTTTGTGAATAGTTTAATTCACTGGCACAGTCTTTTTTAACTTTCATAATTAATTTACTTGACCATTTTCTATGAATAATATCTCCCAGCCCTTACAATGTCTCGGCCTTGACTACCAAAGTTCTCATTTTTGGTTGTGAGTCTTTCAGGTGTGGATTCATTTCCCTTTGATTTGGTGCTGCCAAAGGGGCTGGGATTCCTGATTGATTACTTTTTGATCGTGTTTCCAATCTATGGTGGGTCACTCATGAGGCGGATGACATTTTCTTGATTAATCACGGGATGACGGCCATGTTCCGATGTCCTGGGGCCTAAAATAAAATTAATTTCATAATTCTCGGTTATGCCTGTGTGACAGGCAAGGGTCCTTGTTCTCAGAACAAAATGCGCTTATGTGATTTTGTCTCAAATTTTTTCTTCTCTGGCTCACATATATTTAGTATGAAATACAGGGGTTTCTAAATGACTGATCCCTCAAATTGATGGCTTAATTACTTATTAACTTTTGTTTCTAGCATAACCAAATTATTCCAAACCTTTTACACTTTATTTTAATTAAAACTACTTCTGTTTCAATGGGTATTGTTTGTTTTTTAATTTTCAGCTAATTGCTACATTGTTTCAATTGACAAGTGTGTACCTGAGGAGTGACTAATGAGGGCTAAAAAGGGGCTGAACTCGCATATACCGACTTCTAAATACAGATGTATTTTTTACATAGTTTAATTTAAATTTTTTCATGAATAAAGCATGTTTATCCAGCAAGAATTGGTGTTGTGAAAGGTTTAGCTTAAAACAAATCATTCTGAAAAAGAGACGCAAGAATGGTTAAGGGATGTGAGAGATTATACACTGCATAAAGTGGTTCAACATTATTACCCTCGTAATGGTATACGTGTATATGCTCAATTCGAACAATTTCAAGTGGACTTGGTTGATCTAACATGACTGTCAAAACAGAATGATGGATATAAATTTCAACTTACCTGCATCGATGTTTTCTCATGTTATGCATGGGTCCACCTAGAAACAAATTCAGGATTTAAACTTCAGAAACACTTTAAGAAAATTTTCACAATTGGCAACATTCCTGTAAAAGTGAATAGCGATAAAGGAGTTTTCAAACCAGCACATTCAAGACTATTTTAAAGAACTCGACATCGATTTCTTTGCCACAGAATCAGATTTGAAAACTGTTACGATAGAATGACTCAAACGTACGTTTAAAACGCGGCTGTTTAAGTTTTATACATTTGCCAACAAACACAGGTACTTCTTACCTGACCTCGTTCTAATCTACAACAACCGTGTCTACAGGGCATTGTGTATGGCACAAGCGGATGTGAACGAGCGAAATGCCTCAACTCTATGGCTGAAACAACAGCAGCGCCACAAACAAGCCCGAGTTTGCAAATTGAAGATTTATGTACGTATTTCGAAAGTGAAAAACATATTTGATAAAGGCTATCTTCTGAAATGGACTGAGGAAGTGTTTGAGGTTTCAAAAATCATTTATAAAAAAAACCTGTTGCGTATAAAATTAAAGATTACGATGGTAGCTAGATCTCAGGTGTATTCTACGATCAAGAGTTACAAAAGGTGAATAAGCCTAAAATTTTTAACATTGAATGGATTATTCGCTGCGCACGAGGCGAGGTGTTCGCGAAGCTTTTGTGAAATGGCCCGGTTATCCAGCAAGCATGAACAGCTGGGTTCGAGAGGTAGATCTTATAAATGCTTGACTGCATTAGGTTCGTGAACCACCATCATGTATGAAGACAATGATTTTTATATTACGTTGCAAATTATCTACGGGTGAGCAAATTCATTCCAATGCAACAGCTCATTTTATTACACTATTGCCACGGACGCTACATTTCCAAGGGCATTGGGAAGTCGGTTTAACAGAAACACATTTCCCGGCCCTTTTCAACAATATTACAGCTGTAAACAACACTTTCAAAATCGGTTTTAAGGATGATCTCATAGATGAACAAGTCGATTTCAACATTGTTTTGTTGGTAAGAATTGTGACACACCAGTTGAATCGAAGTTGAATTGAACTCAACACATAATCGAAGTTGAATTGATCTTACAATCCTATTTGAAAGATGTTCTCTTTTACCATAACACTTCTTGAGACCAAAACATCACCATGAGTTTGCCTCTGAATGTAAGGATTCGATTCAACACGCCTGAATTCTGTAAGGTGTTCATTGTTTCGCCAAATACATTCGACGAGGAACGTTTCTGTCTAACTCCAGATTACAACTTGTCATTTAAGTGGGTGTACGATTTTTCTGTTACGTTAAGTTATCCCAAGTTAGTTCTCCTGTACAAAAAGATTGTTGAATTTGAGAATACCAAATTGCAAAGCCGGGTAGCAGCTATTGATTTTCTAAAAGATCGTTTTAGAGCGACAGGTATCGAGACAAAGTTGATTAAAGATTTTGTGTTGTTTACAGGGTCCCCAACATGATTCATTGAATTCCCAGCGGCCCGCAACATTGGTTTTATATGTGACAGTTTTCTGAAAAATAAATTGAAAACACGTATTATCACTATGCCATTAAACGACACAGATGACGGGTTTATCAGTTGTGTTATTTTTGATCCACCCAACAATCCGCAACATCACGTCTTAAAAATCCCCGAAGGGAATTATGATAGTCGTAGTGATGTTGTTTGCGCTCGTTAAGTTGATTCCACTGAAAGACCAGGCTTTTTAAAAAATCAATCTCATGCCTAAGAAATGTTTTCATTTCAAATGCACAGAAGGCCGTTATATTAGTTTTAGCAATGGCCTATGTTACACGTTTGGGTTAACAAGCCTGAACATTCTTAAGTGGAACTCGTTTTTGGTGAAGGTTCGAACTTATACGAGGTATCATGGTTAATAACTGTATACAGATATCATACAACCGCAAGTTGTGGGTAACAAATTTGCTCCTATGAATTATTCCAGTTTCACATGCCAGGCAAGAAGTCATTTATCAGGCTTTTCATTCATCCGACTACTTTCCCTTAAGTAAAAACATCATAAACATGATTGAAATCGCTGTTCATACAAACCACAGGGATTTGCTCTTGTAAAGGGATAATTTCCTTTATTTAAATACTCTTCAAAAATATCTAAGAGCAAAGCACCGTGAAGCCCAGTCGAAACAAACAAGACTTTCAACCCAAACCGACTCTCAAACCGATCATGCCCATATTTATTGCCCCAAACACCGTCACTGCAATCCCTTCAAGAGACACCTACTTCTCTAGATCCACAACAACTAGTGTCTTCACCTGATTTTTGCACGTCTGCAGGCTTAAAAGAAAAAACCCACAACAATGTCAATATCGCGACGGTTATTGGACCTGACGAGACCTATGGCGAGATCAGTCGCCCAGGAAACTTAGTGAGTCAGCAGACCTCTCCACAGACATGTTTCATCGAGGAATAAAAAACGAACTGTGATTTTCTGTGGGAAATCAATACGCGGAACGAACATTAATAGTTTAATACAACACATATTAATAGTTTAATATAAAGAACATTAATAGTTTAATATAAGAACATTAATAGTTTAATACAAGACCCAACCCCCAACCTGAAGAAGCCCCCACCTAGGCAAACGCTGTTGATACATCATCTCAACATCCCTGAAGACTTAATCGTGAATCCTGCATACCGGCCTCTGGACATGCCTGACACGTCAAAGGTCGCTTGGTTGCATTATGATAAATAATAATTTAATGTAAAAAAATTAGTTTTTATAATGCTATGATAAAATTCATTTTAATTTCTCTAAAATTTGTATAAAAATGTAATTAAATGCATGAAAACCAGTGATTGTGTAATTAATTAATTAATTAATTTATTTATTTATTACAGATTAAAGAATACCACAAACAAACACAAATTCAATCTGAATTCGAAAAAGTTATTTAAACAAACGAATATACAGAAATTGAATAAAACAACTAATTATAAAAATTAGAATAATTAAACAGAGTAATTCAAAGGTTTATCACATTGGTTCCATTTGTACTTTCGACAGGTATTAAATTCAGAGTTGATAAAATTAAATTACGAGTATGTCGTAATTAAATTCATCTTGGAAGATTTCACATTTCACGAGTACGTCGTTTAAAACAGTTCGTTTGTATAAGTGTTGTTCAAGATGTCATCCGTAGAATAACCCCTGGCTGCTAATTTCAGGTAATGTAGGCAGGTGTCAGACATCTGACAGTGCACTATTCTCGTGTTGTAGATCATTTTTTTCGCGTGCATAAACATGAATGGATGGAATTGTGGTTGAGGAAACATTCTGAAAGAATCGAAGACGTATACTTGTTTGTTGGAGGGTATAAAGAAAGCCATCCATATTAGCTATGATCAAAGCTGGATGAACAGGTTTGAGCTGTAGTACCAAATCCGCTGGAAAACACCTCTTGATAAAAGACAGAACGAAAATGATAACAATTATAAAAATAGAAGAATTTTTTGAAATATAAATTGCTAATATAGAGATTCGTCATTTCTGAATGAAATCACAGGGAAAGTTTATGAAAAACAAAAACAAATCTTGTCACATGAGGAATACATTGTGAATGGATCTCTCTCGAGGGTACTCCACAGCTCTTGTGTATCCATCGAACTTAATTCGTGAAATCGAAGCTCACAAACTGTCTTTATTGATTTCCAGGAGATTCTGATACTGACAATAAGCAATCAGGTTCACCGAATAAGCTAAAGGTTCGGAAAACTGAACTTTGATGCTTAGCATACCATTACGTATCAGGTTATGTCTATCTGCGTAATAATTCCTGTCCCCCGAAAGATCAAAGGCCAGAAATGTATAACCAAAACCGTAATTGAACTGGCTGATGTCTACATCTCTGTCTTTTTTCCAAATCCCAAGTGCCTTTATGTAATGAACAAACTCTCTCAGGTATGACCCAGAGGAAAAATTCGGCATCACAGGGTTCAGTGAAATTGCATGAGTATCCAATGAGAAGGAGAAGAATGATAGATTGAACTGTTGAAAGTTGAATGGTTTCGAAGTAAAAGAATCATTCTGGGCTGCACTCGTTATAAATGCAAAAACCAAATGGAAGGGAATCTGGTCAGTAATATGATAGGGGATATGCATCTTGAAGTAATTGGTGAGGAGAAAAAAGAAATCAATCTCGCACTACCAGTGGTTTCTTACGAAAATGTAATTTCCTTACTGTTTTGCCTGTTAAAAACAAGAGCAAATCCCCATGGTCTGTATGAACAGAGATTTTAATTGTGTCTATGACGTTTTCACTTAAGGGAAAGTAGTCGGGTGAATGAAGAGCATGATATTCACTTCTCGCCAGGCATGTGAAACTGGCTGGAATAATTCGTACACCTGTGGTTGTATGATATTTGTATAGAGAAAATAACCATGTATTCCTCGTGTAAGACCGATTGGAGTTGAACCCTCACCAATAACGAGTTCCACATCAGAAAGGTTAGCTTGTAAACCGAAAGTGTAAAATAGCCGCTCGCTAAAACTAATATAACGGCCTTCTGTGAATTTGAAATGAAAACATTTGTTAGGCGTGAGATTGATTTTGTAAAAAAGCCTGTTCTTTCAGTGGAATCAACTTAAGGAGCGCAACAATGACATCACTACGGCAATCATAATACTCTTCGGGAATTTTTAAGAGGTGATATTCTGGAGTGTCAGGTGGATCAAAGATAACACATTATCTGTGTCGTTTACAGGCATAATAATAAGCGTTTCCAATTTCTTGTTCAGAAACCTGTCAGGTAAAAAACCAATGTTGACATTCACTGGGAATAAAATGAACCGTGTTGGAGACCCTGTAAACAACACAAAATCATTAATAAATATTGTCTCGACACCTGATGCTCTAAAACGATCTTTCAGAAAATCAGTAGCTGCTACCCGGCTTTGCAATTTGGTATTCTCAAAATCAACAATTTTTTGATTTGAGAACAAGTCAACGTGGTCAACCTTACCACCATCCAATTGTCCGACAGTGAACAAGTTCTCCTCAACAAAGGATTAAAACACGTCGTGCGCATGAAGCCTACCCGCTCAGACCTCCACACAATTATATCTGATACCGAGCATGCTATATCTTTGCTACCTAAGAGTGAGCCGTCGCTGGACACCTGATACGTAAAGCCATAAACGAATCCACCACTTCAACCCAAGACCGTGTACAACTTGATGATGCCACCGCCTCCGCCACCTTGAAGACCAAGTTAGCTGAGTCAGATACTATACTCGTTAAAGCAGACAAAGGTAACGCTACGGTCCTTTTATACCGTTCCATATACGTAGATAAAGTTAATGACTTTATCACCTCTAACAACTTTGTCACCCTCCCTTCCGATCCTACCCCCAAATTCCAAAGATCCATCAGATCCGTAATCAATAAGTCGCCCCGCTTTAAGTACCTCCGACGCCTCATCCCACCCAACGCCCGACCTCCTAACCTAAATGCCCTTGTCAAGGTCCACAAACCTAACATGCCCATTCGTCCTGTCGTTAACTATTCGCCCGCCCCCGCACACCTAGTTGCTAAATCCCTTTCCACGTTCCTCTTTAACCTTAAAATACTTCCTAACACATACAATGTCTCTAACTCCCTCGCCCTAACCAATTCCCTCTCCACCATCACCACTAATGAACACCTTTCTCTTATGTCCCTCGACATTACTAACCTTTATACTAATGTTCCCATACCTGATACCCTCAGAATCCTTGAAAGCCTCCTGTTCTCTTCTCCACTCCCCAAACCTGATGCCATTGACCTTCTCTCCATCCTTTCTGTTATTTCCTCACAAAACTACTTCTCCTTTAATGACTCTTTCTATTCCCAATCCGAAGGATTGGGGATGCGCTTTCCACTAAGCAGTTTCCTATCCGAAGTCTACTTACAACACTTAGAGCTAACTTTTGTAACCCCTCTCCTTAATAATACTACCATCATTACCTACTACCGTTATGTTGATGATATCCTCATACTCTATGATTCCCGATCCACTTCCCCTCCCGCCATTGCTGATATTTTTAACTCATTCTCCCCCCATATCCAATTTACCTTCGAATCTGAAACTACCAGATCCATTTCATACCTCGACATCCTCATTACTAATGACATCCCTTCAAGTCGCCTAACCTTCTCCGTATACCGGAAACCCACCAGGTCCTCCAACCTAATCCACCATTCCTCGTCGCACCCCCCTAGTCACAAGCAAGCTTCCCTACGTTTTCTTATTGACCGGGCCCTGAAACTCCCCCTCAAACCCCCTCCCGCTCATCCGAATTCCGTATCATCCGCTATCTTGCCCAAATAAACGGTTACTCGCAATCCACCGTCTCCCGTATGATCCAGCGCCGTAAACGCGCTCTCCTCAACCCTAACCCCCCAAACTACCCCCACCGTCAAAGAAATGGGTCTCCTTATTATATTTAGGCCCCCACTTCACCCAGCTCACCGATTTCCTTTCATCCCTCGGCCTCCGTGTATCCCTACGTTCCCCTACTCCGTCTACCCGTGCCTTGAATCCACCATTCCACACCAGTTGTGACAAATTGACTCTACCTGGAGTCTACCGTCTGAGCTGTGCCATTTGTGATAAATATTACATTGGCCTCTCTATGCGTAGCTTTAATGTACGTTTCAGAGAACACGTCGCATCCTGCAATAGACATGATAACCGTTCGCACTATGCAAACCATCTCGCATATACTGGACACCCCCTCAGAGCACAAGATGAGGCGATGTCCGTCATGCATGTTTGCAATAATCCCTCAAAAACTGCCATCCTAGAGGCCATAGAAATTTACAAAGCCAAGAAATCCAACCCCGATCAACTGCTCAACTGCCAGATCGACTTCGACTTTTGTGCAGTCCTCAATCCTTTGGCAGATCTCTTATAGCCTTTTGTACCTTTAATGTTATTATTTGTATAAATTATTTTATTTTCTTCTTTTCACTTATATCCATTGTCCCTTTGATAACCGGATATAGTCTCTCTATTCGGTCCGCGAATGCCGCGACCCCCCTCTCTCCTTTTTTTTTGTACTTTGTGTATATTTTACCCCCATTGGCCTTCTCCTTTTATTCCTTATTGGTCATTTTTTTTTTTATTTCTTTCTTTCCACGCTCATTGCTTATTCTGTACCGAAATTTTCTGTATATAAAGGCCTGCAAGCCTCTTGTTGTGTATCCTGAAGAAGCCGGGAATAAATGACGAAACTAGTCGATAATTCCATTGTCCACCTTTTATACTGTAAAGCCACCACTCACTTCGTCAACAATTTTTTGGTACAGGAGAACCGACTTGGGATACCTTAACGTAACAGAAAAATCGTACACCCACTTAAATGGCAAGTTGTAATCTGGAGTTAGACAGAAACGTTCCTCGTTGAATGTATTTGGCGAAACATTGCACACCTTACAGAATACAGATGTGCTAAATCGAATCCCTTCATTCAGAGGCAAACTCATGGTGATGTTTTGGTCTAAGAAGTGTTATGGTAAAAGAGAACATTTTTCAAATAGGCTTGTAAAACCAATTCAACTTCGATTATGAAAGACTGGAATGTCGGAATTTTTACCAGATAAACATCTTGAAATCGACTTGTTCATCTATGAGATCCTTAAAACCGATTTCAAAAGTGTTGTTTACAGCCATAATGTTCTTGAAAAGGGCCGGGAAATGTGTTTCCGATAAACCGACCTCCCATCGCCCTTCAAAATGTAGCGTCCGTGGCAATCATTTAATAAAATAAGCTGTTGTATTAGAATAAATTTGCTCACCCATATTTGAGTTTTATGGCAACATAACATAAAAATCTGAGTCTTGCTACATGATGGTGTTTCATGAACCCAACTGCAGTCATACGCGACTTACCAAGCGTTTAAAAGATCTACCAGCTGTTCAACTTGCCATTTCACAAAAGCTGCGCGAACACCTCACCTTGGGCGCCAGCGAATAATCCGTTCAAGGTTAAAATCTTCAGGCTTTTTCACCTTATGTATCTCTTGATCATATAATACATCTGAGATCTTGCTGTCATTGTAATTTTTAATTTTATACACAACAGGTTTTCTTTAAATGATTTTTGAAACCTCAAACACTTCCTTAGTCCAGTTCGGATGATAGCCGTTATCGAATATCTTTTTCACTTTCGAAATACGTACGTAATCTCCAGTTTGCAACCTCGGGCTTGTTTGTGGCGCTGCTGTTGTTTCAGCCATAGAGTTGGGGAAATTCGCTCGTTAACATCCGCCAGTGCCTTACCCAATGCCCGGTGAATGCAGTTGTTGTAGCTTAACAAGAGGTCAGGTAGGACGTTGATGTACCTGTGTAAAAAAAAACTTAAACAGCCGCGTTTTTAACGTATGGTTGAATCGTTCGTTCGTAATAGTTTCAAATCTGTTTCTGTGACAAAGAAATCAATGTTGAGCTCTTTAAAATAGTCTTGAATGTGCTTGTTTGAAAATGCCTTCCCTTTATCGCTATTCACTTTTACAGGAACGTTGCCAAATGTGAAAATTTTTTGAAAGGCTTTCTGAAGTTGGAGTCCTGACTTCGTTTTTAAGGGAATGACCGATGCATAGAGCGAGAATACATCGATGGAGGTAAGTAGAAATTTATATCCATCGTTCTGTTTTGTCAGGCTGGTTAGCTTAACCAAGTCCACTTGAAATTCTTCGAATGGAGCATATACACACATACGATTACGAGGTTAATAATGGCGAACCGGTTTATGCAGTGTATAAGCTCTCACCCCTTAACCATTCTCATGTCTCTTTTTCAGAATGACTTGTTTGTTTAGCTAAACCTTTCACACCACCAAATCCTGCTGGATTAACAGAGTTAGAAAATGCTTCATCCATGACAAAAAATAAATTAAACCATTATACAACACATCTGTATTTATAAAGCTCTATATGGGAGTTCAGTCCCCTTTTAGCCCTCATTAGTCACTACTCAGATACACACTTGTCAATTGAAACAATGTAGGAATTACCTGAAAATTAAAAAAGAAACAATACTTTTTGAGACTGAAGTAGCTTTAATTAGAAGAAAGTGTAAAAGGGTTTGGAAAAATTTGGTTGTGCTAGAAACAAAAGTAATTAGTAATTAGGCCATCAACTTGAGTGGTGAATCATATATGCAACCCATATATTTCATACTATATATATGTGAGCCAGAGAAGAAAAAAATGTAAAACAAAATCACTAAGAGCGTTTTGTTATCAGAAATAGGACCCCTTGCCTGTCACAGTGGTGCTAGTGCTTGTGCACCAGACCTGGGCATAACCGAGAATTATGAAATTTAATTTTATTTTCAACCTCAGGACATGGGAACATGGCTGTCATCACGTGATTAATCAAGAAAATGCCATTAGCTTGATGAGTGACCACACCCAAGACTGGAAACCCGATCAAAAAGTAATCAATCAGGAACCCCAGCCCCTTTGGCAGTACCAAATCAAAGGTAAATAAAGCCACACCCGAAAGATCCACAACCAAAAATGACCACACCCAAAAAGGCATACACCCAAAAAGACCCACACCCAAACAGAACCACACCTAAAAGAGGAACGCACCAAAAGAGATATCACCCAAAACAAGGACCACCACCCAAAACAAGGACTACCACTCAAAACACGGACCACACACAAAAGTACCGCCCCAATAATCCACCCTAGAGGGCCAGAGTGGAATCAAAAAAGGTAATGCCAAAATACACCTGCCCAAATAGCCTAAATAGGATATAAATCGAAGAGCAGGGTCCCAGGGGACCCGAGAGCATCACAGAGCAGGCCGAGAACAAAAGAAAAAGTGTCGGCATCCTTTGATCTTTTGAGAAATCGCCCCCTCCACATTCCTTCATGGCCCAAATGATACTTTCTCAACTTATATTCCAAAAGTCCAATTGTCTCTTGTAAATTGTAGGCTTATGCCTTCTACGGGATGTAGAGTATTATTTTAAAAAAATATCCTACGTGCCGGCCCGGTGACCGAGAGGGCTGGGGCGCAGGTGTTAGTGCTTCTCATGATCCCCGGGTCGCGGGTTCTAATCCCACTGTGGCATGGATGTTGTGTTTGTCATTTACTAAACTTGCGAAAGTCAACAGAAAACCATCGCATTAATATTCCTAGTAAACCATAATAATTTGGTCACCAACCTCCGATAGGAGACGGCACATTAAGAAGAAGAATATCCTACCGTATTCTCTGGTTTCATGCAGGGTTACGTAATTCTCCGCTGCTGAGGCTGAGAACAAACCATTGACTTGAAACGGGAGGCATGGGGTTGCAAATAAATGCTGGACGTTTACCGGCTCCTCCGCTGTTGTTTTTCTTATCTGGATTAATTCCAGTATCTCTGCGAACCGAGTTCTGTCCATTTCTTGAGGTTTTTTGCTTCGATAATTCTTCGTGTCGCGATGATACTGGTTTCTCCCAACGTCACGCTAGTCGGCCATTTGCGCCAAGCTCGAACGCGTTCTCCATTCGTCGCTCCTCACCATTCGCGTATAGACTTTTGGGGCCATTTTCTTGTCGGCCTATTCTTTCGCCGTAATTCACTTCATGTTTTGTTTTGAGGGAGTCCACACCTCGTCCTTGAGACCTTTGCTGTCGGCGCTCATCTTTCCTTCTGTTTAGTCTCCACATCAATTCATCGCTTTGGGACGACACCGTCAAAGGGACATTTTCCCATTATGTCACCAACCAATGCATCTCTCAAGATCTTCTCACGCTGATGATTACCACGTGACATGCTCGGCGACCTTTCTGTCACTCGAAGTTTTTCCTCAAGCACGACGACAGTTTGAACATCTTTTTTTGCCCATCCGGAGAGCGCATTGGCTATAAAATTATCTGCAGCCTTGATGGGATTGAGGGTAATATTAAAGCTCAGTAAATACTGTAGCACTGTCGCTTGCAAATGTTATAGGTTTGGTTGCATTACCAACTTCGCCGCTGACTGATTGTCGGTATAGATAACAGTTACGGTTTGCCTCAAATAATGCGTCCATAATCTCGCTGCATGAGCTGTAGCTATGACTTCTTTGTTGTATGCAGACAGCCACATTTCATGATCCCTGAAATGACGTGACTCATGTAATATTGGGAAAGGCTTTGAGCCATATTACTGTGTGGGCATTGCTCCTATGGCTACTGATGAGGCGTCACACATCACATGAAGGTGCTTTTTGGAGTCAAAAGTTTTGAGGACTGTCGGTTTAACAAACAATTCCTTCAGGTCTTGGAATGCCTGTAGTTGGAGTTTTACCTATACAAAGGGCTCGTCCTTTCTTAGTAGTTGGAATAGAGATGCAGTAATCACTGAATAATTAGAAACGAATGCTCTATAAAATTGCGCCATCCCTAAGAAACTCTGAGTTGTGGAAGACTGTTGGGCATCGGCCAATCCCTTGTGGCCTTGGTGATTATTTATTCACACGCTTTTCCATCTTTACTGATAGTAAAGCCTAGATACTGTACTGATTGTACTCCAAACAAACATTCACTTCTTTTTATGTAAAATCTGTTTTCTTTCAGATGTGCATGTTAAATCGTTGAGTTATTTTAGGAAGCGTGCGTAAATCAAGAAATCGTCAAAGTTGTAGATGACGCCTGTGTTTAAGAACTCTCCCAATACTTAGTTCATGGCTTTTGAAAATGTGGCGACGGCTCCCTTCAATCCGAATGGCAATACCGGTATTCAAATAGACCAAAGCGGGTTTTAAAGAGGGATAAATAGGTGTCCCGCTCGTCTAGACGTATTTGGTGATATGTCTGTAAGACGTCAAGCATAGTATAATACGTAGCCCCCTACAATCTGTCAACCAGTGACTCTATTTTGGGTTTGGGATATAGATTGTTCTTAGTCATGCTATTTAATTTTCGATAAACAATATACATACACAGGGAGCTGTCTTTCTTTTTAACGAAGAGTACAAGCGAGGCATAATATGATGTAGAAGAAATAATCAAACACTTACCTATCAAATCTTCCACCATTATTTTGAAGCTCGTCTTTCTCGTCTTGTGATAATGGATATAACCTGGAGTTGAATGGCATGGCCACCTGTTCTAATTCAAAACAATGTTGTGTGACTCTACTTGATGGAAGTCAGGCTGGTATCTCTTCTCAGAAAAGATCAGCATATTCTGTGATAATATTTTCACAATCATTAGTATTGACTTTTTCTATTTCGTGAGTGTTTTTTTTATTAGTAATAGAAACATACTGTTATAGTCGTTGGTGCAAATGCAGTTGTTAATTTCCTGAGCTAATAACAAATAATTCGGTGCCTCCTCATTCCATTATGGAAGCCAGTGAATTAGTTCCTGGATTTTGATGCCACATCTATCTTTCCATTTAAAAATAGCAATGACTCTGTTCATCCATTGGAGGTCTACGGTTATATCGAAGTTCTATAGCAGCAACAAATTTAGGTTAATCTTATCAGGATATTTGCCGCTGACCACCGGCACTTGAAATGCCATATGCAACACTTCCTGTCTTCTTCCATCAGTGTACGTCACCATTTTACTGACACTGCTCTTCATGGTTTTTAATTTGAGCACTCGTGCACACGAATTACTAACGTAGTTTTCAAGTGTGCCTGTGTCGATTAATGTTTTGTAATCGGTTTTTCCTATCTTTAACCGAATCACGCACAAATCCTTCTTTTGCTATTTGATTCGGGCTGTGAATTTATCTTTTGCTATTTGATTCGGGCTGCCCTTTCTCTCTTTGTCCTTCGTTTGTTACGGCACTCCCTGCTAATATGTCATCGTTTTCTACAACTGAAGCAGATAATATTTTTCTTACTTTTTGCTTTTCTATACTTGTTGACCTCTTTCCGAATGGCTCCTAATTGCATTGATCACAGTTCATCGGCTGTATGGCCCCAAGTCTTATGCTTTATACCATTTTTCCAAATATATTCCTTGTTCCACTGTCATGCAATCGTGAATCTTAATTTTAGCTGCTAATTCATTAGGGAGCCCTTGTATTAAGAAAAATAGTTTTTCTGATTCAGACGAGTCAGTGAAGCCATTGACGATTTTGCCAAAACTAGTTATATATGTTATTTCATTATTTTTGAACTTTAACTTTTGTAAGTCCGTACGTCTGGAGAGTTGAGTCTGCCCTCTTGAGAAGTCTCTTATAAGTTCTGCTTTAAAATCTGTCCATGCTATAAAACGATTGTTCAAATGGCTTATGAACCAATCTTTCACTGCCCCTTTGAAGAATCCTTGGATGAATCGGGCACATTCTTCCTCTCTTATCCCTTTGTTTTGGGATGCGAACACAAAATTATTTAAGATTTGAACAGCATATTCATCTGCTTGTTCAGAAAATGTGGGAAGCTCCAAATTGTCCACTATTCTTTGGGCAGGCTAAACCACTAGTTGTTGCATGATTGCAGTTAACTACGCTAACGGGTTTTGCACAGCCATATTTCTTTTTCTCAACAGCTATAACATTATTCACACAATCGTTACAATTCTTTTATTTTTTTGAGTTCGAATTGTGGTGGGTGATGTACCAAAGGAAAGTTTCTCCGTCGCTGTCGCAAATATACCACTTCTTTGGTTACCAAAAAAAAAAAACACACTGTCCAATGTCCACTATCAGTAAACCACGCTCGGCACCTAAAACGTTCCGCTCTTTTCACTTTAAATAAAGAATGCAAATTATTAAGCACCAAAATTTTACAAGTGGAAGCGTAAACTCAAATGGTTAAACTTTGATAAATACCAACGACGAGTAACTCCTCAAGAATGGTACTTATCGACGGGTTCTTCTCGTCGTCAATTTAAACGGGTGAATTCAACAGCTTGTCAACTTGATCTCGCTGTGAAGTACATACCATTACCATCGCGAACCAACAACACTCTGTCACACAAAACAAAACATACTAACGAATAATAATCAGAATAGAAGGTCTGAATAAACGAGTTCGTTCAGGCAATCTGACTTAGCAAATATGAAAGGTCGAAATCTAGATGGAACTGCTCCTTTCGATCTTGCCCAACGATCACTATAGGTAAAAACATGCAGGTGTAAAAATAAATCCTTATTGAGGATGAGGCACAATAGAACATTTAATTATTTTGAATTTAAGAAACTAATGGTGCAACAATTGTACTCTTCAATAAGTGACAAGAATAAGATAATAAAGCCAGCTGAATAAATGATGCGAAATAGAAGACCTGGTGTTTGTAGAATTCGTAATAGAAATAAATGTCTAGCAAGCGATGCAGCTCGCACAAGGTAGTCACTTGAAGAATAAAACTTCTGCTTTTTAACAGGCCAGTCATTTATGGAAACGATAACGAAACCTGAGGAAAAATTCCCCCTGTTCCTCCAATACTAAATTCAGCAAAGGAGAATGGTAACACTCCCTAAAATTTGCTATATTCCAAAATTTCAATTGTCTCTTGCACAAATATCGTGTAAAAGAGTTCCTGTAGAGCGAGTAGTACTCTACAGTGGAATACGATCATAAATTGTAGGCTTATGCCATCTACGGGACGTGGAATATTATTTAAGGAAAATATCCTACGGTTTTCCTGGTTTTTCCGCTGCTGAGGCTGAGAGCAAACCATTCACTTGAAACAGGAGCATGGGCTTGGAAAAATTGCTGAGCGTTTACCGGCTCCTCTGCTGTCATTGTTCTTAACAGGATAAATTCCCGTATCACCTCGAACCGAATTCTTTGCATTCGTGGAAGTTTTTCCCGTCGATAATTCTTCGTGTCGCGACGACACTGGTTTCTCCCTTCACCGCGCTCGCCGGTCATTCGAGCCGAACTCCTCCATTCATCGCTCCTCATGCTCGCTGCCGTTTTCAGCAATATTCCTGGTGATATTAGTGGATCGCGACTTCAGTCACCTTGTCAGCCTTTTCTTTCACCGTAATTCACCTTACGTTTTGTTTCGAGGGAGTCCATGCTTCGCCCTCGAGACCTTCGCTTTTGGCGTTCGTCTTTGATCGTCTCCACATATCATGTGATTGCTTCGGGATGACAGCGACAACGTGACGTTTTCCCGTTATGTCACCGGCCATTGCATCTCTTAAGATCATCTCACATTGATGATTACAACCTGACATTTTTGGTTATAAAAACCCTTTTGTCCCTGTGATCCCTTACAAGCCTTATAGCAGGCCTTCAGGAATTGGGGCATACATGAATTGTTGATATAATTGTTTGTATCTTTTGTATTTTAAATAATTTTAATGAATTTAAAATAAATGTGAGTTCATTCCATTTTTTTAGAAAAACATTCCCTTTTTATTTGAATTTACCCACCATCCACCTGCTATGAAATTTTCCTCCTATAAGATTGTATTTTCAAATATTGAAAATAAGTAAAAATTGAGCACTATAATGCTAGGAAAAATAATTATTGTAACGGAAGAATGCAGGACTTATTGTTGGTTTTTACAAAAGTCCGTATGTTCCCTTCATATTTTTTACATTACTTGACGTATTCACCTTGTTCAAAATGTAAACATCCGGTCTGGGTACAGCTTATTTCCAGCTGTAATTTGAGAAATATTTGATGCTGTCGCGAATCGACCAATAAAATTACAAACAGTAGCAAGAAAACCGAGAACAGAAGTTAGTAGTACCAACACCTCCTAGAAAGAAAGCCTGCTCACTGAAACGTTATATATTGCTTCTTGATCATAACTTAAGGCTTAACTTAAGTCATAACTTAAGGCTTTTTATTGGTAGAAATATGATTACCAATGCCATTATATGAAATGTAACAATATATAAATTTTTCATGCGCAGGCTTTCTTTCTGGGAGGTGTTGGTAGTACTCTGAGTGTCGGTTTCATCGTCAATATAGTTGAAACTCGGCAGATCGATTACAGTATGTCTTCATTGTTTAGTTTGTCTTTGATTAAGGTCGTACTTACAGGAATAGGAGTGAGAGAAGACCAAGTGATCTATCTGGTATTTAGGCATGTAAAGGAGTGAAATTGGATACGCAGATTCCTCTAGGCAAGATCTACATTACAATGAAGATTTGGGCTAAATTGTTCCTGTGGGGTCGGAGTTGGGAGGATTGAATAGAAAAAAAAGAAGATAAAACCCTCTTATAATTCCTAAATGCTACGAATGAGAAAATTTGAGAAAACCAATTTTTTGATAAAAGAAAAATTGGAAGGTAAAAAAGTACATGTAAAAGGTAAAAATAAAACTTTGCTGCTACTTCCCTATGCCCTCCTCGGGGGGGGGGGGGGTTTAGATCGTTGATTAATTTAGCAAACAGACTTTATTTATAGACCAATGACGATATTAAAGATAGACACGGAAACCTGCTACCATATTTAACGCAAATATGATCCAGAATTGTCATTAACACTTTATCTTTTCATTAACACTGTATTTTAGGTATTTTATAAGAATTTTCAATCACCAATTAAACAGTCACAGTAGGGCTTTGATACGTAATTTCATAGCCAGAATAGATGAGGGTAACATTCGTTCTATAATCTTTCTGTCACGTACTTATTTAAGCAGAGTGTAAATATCGTCAGAGTGAATATTGCACATTAAAAGTAGTTGACAATTAATGAACTGAATGCATGATATAATCATAATTTAACAGTTTATATTAAATTCAGACAAATTCGACGTGGCTCAACTGAAGTCACTTTCTTCAAAACCTGAATTAATAGAAGTTTCTTAAAATAACAAATTTTTGTAATGGAGTTAAGTTTCATATATGGATTTAACCCTTTTAGTTTGTTTATAAAAGTGTTATATTGTATTTTGTTGATGGACCATTGAAGGTAGGTGTGAACTCTCGATTTCGGAGTCGCCTGTGTGAGTCAATAAGGTTGAACGTCAATTCTTCCTAAGGTGTACCGCCTAAAAGAAAAGCGGCAACCCACATGGGTAAATCAACCGAGGGAGGTTGGCTACGAAAAAGAATATAAAATATCCAATTAGCAGATATATCTCTCTTATGAAGAACTAGACAGGAAGGAGGATTAAGAAGAAAGTTATGATATAATCTAATTTTAACTTTAAATACCATTTAAATGAACCCCCTCCCGCAAACGCACAGATAACCCACAGGGCGCACATACGGGCAATAGCAATAGAAGGTATTGTACCAGATTGGGCAGGATCCTACGACGAGAGAAATGGATGTGTGATAGTCGCAGTCGTAGGAAATTCTTCTGACTCCATTAATGTTGAAGGCGAGATCTTGTTTTTAGCAAAAGTGGCAGTGACGCTGGGTCCCTTGTCATCTACCGAGGATTCACCATCTAAAACACGTAGATATCGCACTCATGGGAAACGTGGCTCAATGCTAAAACGTTTATGCCATAATGTCTATTATTACTATTTTCAATTATATAAGTACCAAAGAAGCGAATTTACCTCGTTGCTGTGGCCCCTGATTGCTCCTTAAAACTGGAGAGGTGGCCCGAGATAACCGCCTGTAGCTGACCGGTTTGCCGAAGTATTACAGTTTCTGGGGTGCAGTCCTTGATGACTCGAGATTCCTTGGCTTATATTCGTTATTCTAGCTTTGGGATGTGGCGGAGTACGACCGGGATGGATACGATCACATATTTGGTTGGGCACCAGAACCTTAGGAAATTTATGCATATAAGATTATGTGAAATGTTAACTGTCACTGTTTCTTTAATTATGTGAAATAATCTCATCGCACTAACATGTCCAGTGTGCGTGATCGTCTTTTCCACAGGATCTTTTAATGAAGTCGGAACTTGACGATGCCAAACTCCTTTCGCTGGCGTCCTCTTCGAGCTCCTTCTGTTGCTTAGAATAACTCATCGTTCGAGACGGCCTTTAATTTGGAAGCGCTGCTGGACTGACCAGGAATCCCATCTCCTGTCACCGGCTGAGGAACTGTCTGTCTCCTTGCTTTGGTGCGCCTCTTTTTATTCCTCTAGTCGGGATTTTGAGGCGCACCTGCGCACTCTATCCACCAATCAATTTTCCTGAAATGGTCTTCTCTTCTTCTCACGATTCCATTCCTCGGGCAGGTGGATTTTTGCTTTAAAGAAAGCCTTACCTTCTAATCCGTTGGTCTTGCCTTCTCTCGACAATGAACTAGGCCTTCTTTTTCTCTGGCCATGTTCAATCATCATCCCAATGATCTGACATTATCCCACTGGCAAACCCGCGACGAAAGTTATTAACTTTCGTTTGCGGAATCCTTCTATGCTCCGTCCTCTTCTTATGATTTATCTGCAAACAATCGATTTCTCTTTTATATTTCTCATAATTGTTTCTATTCGCAATCTTCTTATTTGGTTGCTTCTGCGTTTTTTGTTTTACATTCTGGTGCTTTTCCTTGGACCACATCCTTTTCTTGAAATCCCGTTGCCGCTTTTCATCGTTGAAATCCTGTTTAACAAATATTGCATTTTTATTAAACTATTCTTTTTTCACATTTATTTTAACTTCCTTAACACTAACAAAGTTCTTTGTGTATTCATTTTCATATGTCGTGTTTAATTTGAAGTTCCACTAATTATTCTCTTCTGTAATATTTTCACTTTTAATTACATTTCTTTTACGAGGCTTATTCTTTTTAGCTATATCCTCTTCTTTCCGCACGATCTTATTTCTATGATATTATTCTTATCTTCTCTTTTTTCATCACTTGAAGAGCTCTCTAATTTTCTTCTTTGCTTCTGTTTGGCCTTTTATTAGGCTGAAAATCATCTCCTACTTTTTCTAAATTCTTATTTATTTCTGATGAATTTAATACTAACTCAATATACTAAACTAGAGATTGTTTCATCTTGCTCACTCATCTTCTTCAATAGCCATTCCAAACTATTAAGGCTTACTTTAAAATGCTCTTTTTCTTGTTCTATTCTTTTTTTGTTTTGCTTACTTCTGGCTGTATGCGCCCGATATGCCGTCCTGGCGTATTCCCGAGATACCTTTCTTTTTTTTCAGTTTCATCTCGTATTTTATTTTCTACTAATAACCTCAGTTCAATTTTCCTCCGTCCTACTGTCAATTCCGAGCAGTATTCTTCTTCTTGCATCTTTTCCCAACTAATTTGACTAAAGGCTATCGCTTTTTCGTCCTCTTTACTTTTTTCCTGAGAATCCAATCTTTGCAAGTCTTTGTGGCTGAATGTAAACGACTTAATATCTCCATCGATTAAACCATATATAGACGGCCAAACTAACTTTTTAGACTTCGATAATATTTCTATTTCGTCCCTCTTTATTTTATACACGTCCAAAACTTTACTGACACCAAACTTTTGCTAATTTTTCTGTACAAGCTTTTCCCCGATTAATTAAACCGACCTTATTAATTCTTTTCAAACTGTACTTTTACACATTTCAATTGCACTTTGGCTGCTGCTTCCTCTAGACAATTGCACTAAGTTTCTTTATCCATCATTTCCCAAGCATTAGCTACGGACAAGGCTATGGCTACTCCATAATCGACCTTGGATCCATTTTTTCTGATGAATTCCATGTACTGAATTATTAACTCATCCCTCTCTTTGGCACATCTTTCTTCCTCATTAACCAATTCTACGCAATTAACGATTAAATTGTCTTCGTTTCTTTATCTTTATAACTTATGCAGTTTAGACTTATAACTAAACTAGAAGAGGTACCCGGCGTTGCCCGGGATAATTACACTTGCACAAACTTTTCCTTTCATTGTTAGTCATGAGGTCATGTATGCGAAATTTTATCAAGATCGGAATAAAACTGTAGATTTGTATAAAAAACGTACAGACCCACCCACAGACAGACCCACAGACCCACAAACATCCTTCTTTATATATATAGATAGATTCTCTTCACTTGATACAGCATTGACTATTAACTTTCCTCATCTATCGGTTTATCTGGGAGTTTCTTCTATAATTTCTAATGAATTATGTTCCAGTCCCCGCTCTTCCTCAACACATTTTTGATTAGAGCTGCCTAACCCCATTTTTCCGACTAAACTCTGGGAATTAATAGCCTCTTCGCTTATCGCTTGAGCATTTAACGATTTAACTTTCTTCCGTTTTTTCCGTTTTCTTTCTTTCTTTGGTGGATTACTTTTATCAACTACTTCCCTTACGGAATCAGAAGAAATTTTACTTTCTAATCTTAACACTTCCTGTAACCAATTTTTCTTCTTTTTGGCTAATAGTCTCTCGACTCTCTTCTTTTTATATCGTTGTAGTTTTCTTTCTTTTACTCTAACTCTTAAACTTTCTTTTTTTTCTTAAATCTTCAGAAGAACTACTGACATAGGCCCTCATTTTTAGGGTTTTAGCATCATGATAAAACCCTGTTAACGACGGTACAGATGTATGTACGAGGGTATATTGAAAAATAATGCCTCCAGGGCATTACCCTGACCGATAATGCCGATTTTATCTGACACTTACATTTGTCCTCTATGTAATGCACTATTCACTTTTTGACATAGTCCCCATCCCTTTCCACGCATTGCGCCAACGCGTGATTATTCGGGTGAACCCGTCGGAGAGGAATTCCCCGGTTGTTGTCGACATCAGGACCGAACGGCAGGTTTCAGCTCGTCGTTAGAACGTAACCCATGCCCCTTAAGGTGCTCTTTCCTCTTTGGGAAGTGGTGAAAGTCGCAAGGTGCAAAGTCTTTCATTTTAGAACTGCAGTTTTTCATCTTTGAACTGTAGGCGCTGCAACCCCCTGTGATGTGTGGCGATCGTGTGCGGACGGGCGTTATCGTGGTGCAGAAGAGGATCCAACGCTGCCATTTAATCCTCGTGTCGACGACAACCCCGGAATTCCTCTCCGACGGGTTCACCCAACTAGTCCACGCGTTGGTGTAATGCGTGGAAAAGAATGGGGACTATGCCGAAAAGTGAATAGTGCATTACATACAGGACAAATGTAAGTATCAGATACAATATTGACCCCAGCAGAGCGCCAGAGGCCCCAAATTGAAAATTTGTGTCCCTCCACTTATTATCGTCAAGAGTTGCTACTGCTCGTAACATTTTGATGCTAAAACCCTTATATTGTTGGATAAAGATGCCTTAACTGATTTTTTTCTTTCGTCTCAATCTTCTATTGAATTGACTAATTGCAAATATCCACTATTATACGAACCTATGGTCTTCACGCTCTTACTGCTATATATCGTACTTCAGCCAGCCAAGTTTTCATTTTTTCCTGTGACGCCATCCTGATTCTTCTTCCCGTCCTCATAATGGTTTTTTCCTTGCAGAAATAAATATTCAAACTTTTATTTCTTAAGCAGTATTTCTAAAATATTTCACAAACTCTTTATTTTTTCAATTATATTTTTCTCTACCATATATTTCTTAAAGATTTTTTTAATACTTTCTTTATAGCCAAGTCTTTTACTTTTTACTGAGCGCATGGCTCACTCATATCCCATTGGCTTCTTTTAACTAAAGATAAAAACTTTTACTCATTTTCACTTTCAAAGCGCCTAACTCACTCGTTTTACGAAGAAACTTGTTTCCTGGTAGCGCCTTTCTCACACACTGGAAAATCTTTCTTACATTTGAGTCGGAATCCTTGAGTTTGCATTTTCCTGTTAAAACAATTTCTTAAAATTTTATGTCTAAGTATACAAGTGAAAGTTTATAATCAAATTCTGCAGAGTAAGCTTGGTAACAATACGTGGTCAGAACAATTTCTGTGGTACCAAGCGCCTCAATCTGTCAAAGTGTAAATATCGTGTCAGAGTGAAGGGAGGGGTAGAGACGATTAAATTTTTCAACCAACTTTTAATATTGCACCATTAAAACTAGTTTACAATTAATGAATTGAATGAATGATATAAATCATAATTTAACACTTCATATTAAATTCAACCAAATTCGACGTGGTTCAACTGAAGTTGCTTTCTTTAAAACCTGAAGTCCCTTTATGACCATTGAAAGTAGGTGTGAAGTGTTGCTTTCGAGGTAGCCCCGTTGAGTCGATAAGGTTGAACGTAAATTCTTCTTAACCTTCTTCTCCATGGGTGAGAAATTTTAAGTAAATCAATGACGAGGTACCCGGGTACCCAAGTCCTTCATCACTGATTAACATGGGAATTATGAACATACATTATATTTTTAACTTACCTACATGTGTTGTTATTGATATCAATATGAAATCAATAGCAAAAATCATAATTTTTTTATTTTAGTAAAAACTTTCAGTTTTAATTTTTGTGTTAGTTTTATTTTCCGGTATTCACTGGACGCTTACTTGAGCTTGCTGGTTTTATACTCGCACAAGACCAACATAAAAATGGCAAAACGCGATCAAGTATTCTCATTGGAGGAATTCAGTCGGTTAGATGATGCACTTACTAATATGCCTACACTTTTGAATTTAATGAGTTTTGACTAATATGCACTTACTATAATGCCTAATTCATCTTGTTGTAGAATGAGTTTTGAGTAACAACAATCATATCTGGATAATTTCATTGATGATTTCAGAAAGTGATAATGAGTTGTATTGCTCCAGCATTCCTGATGATCTCAGCGTTCCACCAAAACACAATCAAGCTCTTCAAGATGAAAAATCTGATATAGAAGACGTCAATGCTGATCATAATGCCCAAATAGAAGTAGATGACTGTTCTGAAAGTTCCAGTGAAGTCGAGAATGAAGAAAGTGTTCCCGATCAGCAGATGCTGTATGGCAAAGATGGAACTGCATGGAATCTGACAAGTCCTGACAGTACTCAAACACTACAGCAAAACATTTTACGCCAAAAATCAGGACCTGTAAAAAAACTGAATCCCTTTCAGTTCTTGAAACCTTCAAGTGCATTTTTGATAACATTATGTGCAATATCATAATCAGGGAAACAAACAGGAAAGCCAAATATGTATATTCTCAGTGGAATGCAGAAAATCCAAACAGCCCTCCCAAAGTTTGGAAGGAGTTGAAAGACGAAGATTTCGATAGTTATCTTGGGATTCTCATTACAGCAGGGGTTCACCATTCTTGCTCAGAAGACATCAGAGAACTGTGAAAGAGTGATGCTAATCCGTTATATCGTGCATCTATGTCAGTGAATAGATTTTGGGAAATAACTAGGTTTCTTCGTTTTGATAATGTTACAACAAGGCAAGATAGGTTGAAAAATGACAAAGCAGCAGCAATTTCAGAGATATGGCTCTTGATGAATATGAATCTCAGAGCTCATTATGTGCTTTCCGAATGCCTTACTCTCGATGAACAGCTATTTCCATTTAGGGGTAGAACAAGATTTACCCAGTACATGCAGACAAAACCGGCAAAATACAGTATCAAAATATGGTGGGTGTGTGATGCTGCAAATTCTTATCCACTCACTGGCCAAATATACACCGGGAAATCAGCTGAAGGTCGTGAAAAAATCAGGGCGAAAGAGTAGTAAAAGACCTGTGCTGCTAATTCAAGAAAAGTGGTCGGAATGTTGTGATGGATAATTTTTTACAACGCTTACTCTGGCACGATTCCTACTTTCATGGTTTGTCAATGGTTGGGACATTGAAAAAAAATAAGCCTTGCATACCACCACAAATGCTCGCCAACAAATCGAGAGAACCACTTGTCTTCTCTTTTTGGATTTAGCAATGACAAAGTTACAATGGTGTCGTATGTGCCAAAAGCTAACAAGTCAGTCATATTGTTGTCAACCATGCATTACACAAAAGATATAAGTGGACCAAAGAAAAAGCCCGAAATCATTCTGTATTACAACCGGGGTAAAGGTGGTGTTGACAATATGGATAAAATGGTATCGCACTACACTTCCAAGAGGAAGACTAGAAGGTGGCCTGTTGCAATGTTTTACAATATGGTTGATTTAGCTTGCCTAGCGGCTTATATCATTTACATGGAAAACAATCCGTTAGAATCCAAGAAAAATAACAGCCGGCGTGCGTTTTTGAAATATCCGTACTCAGCCCAGAACAAACACAAATATTATGCCCACGGCGGGATTCGAACCTACGACCAGGTGGACTCGAGAACTAGGAAGCCTACACCCTAGCCCTCTAGGCCACCTGGTCGGCTACTTCTAAATAATTCACCGATTTAGGTAAACAACTGGCTATGCCAGCGATTGAAACTCGGTCCAGAAACCCACGAGCTTGTCAGCACTTCAACAAGAAATCAGGAATAGAATGCATGCTGGGAGGGCCTATTGCAAGTTTTATTTCTACAGGTGATGAAGAACAACGCAGAGATTCCTCAGGTCGCCTTATAGTAACTGGAAGTTGTTATGTTTGCAAATCCACCAAAAAACGTAGAAAAACAAGAAAATCTTGTTCCAATTGTCATCGCCCAGTTTGTGGTGAGCATACCAAAACAATCACAAAATGTTATGCTTGGTCTGCAAATGTGTAAGCAATTGAACTGACGTTTTTACTGATTGATATTGTAATTATCTTAGAATCGTTTTTGTAATTAAAATTCGTTTAAAGTGTGATTTATCATTTTTATATAGTTTTTTATATCGTTTTCTTGAGTAATAGTTGTAGGGGTACCCGGGTGCCCTTATCATGGATGTAAAGTGTAAAAGACTTTCAAAATTTTTTTTGAAATTACACAAACTTTTTTTAAAATTATTTTTTCATAAAACTGCATAGGATTACCGACTTAGAGATGTCAAAAAATACCACGGGAAAAATACGAATGTATGATAGAGAATTTTTATGTTAAAAACGAAAATGGCACCCGGGTGCCCCGTCATGGGGAAGAAGGTTAAGGTGTACCACCTACAGGAAAAGCGGCAACCCACATGGGTAAATCAACCGAGGGAGGTTGGCTACGAAGAACAATGTAAAATACCCAATTAGCATATATATCGCTCTTATGAACGAACCAGACAGGAAGGAGGATTAAAAAGGAAGTTATGATATAATCTAGATTTAACTTTAAATAACTTTTAAATGAAACTCCTTTGCGTACTCGCGGATAACCCACTGGGTGCCCATACGGGAAACTGGAAATAGCAATGGAAGGTATTGCTTCAGATCGGGCAGGATCCTCCGACGGGAGAAATGGAAATGCGATAGTCGCAGTCGTGGGAAATTCTTCTGGCTCCATTAATGCTGAAGGGGAGAGCTTGTTTTTAGCAACAGTGGCATTGAAGCTGGGTCCCTTGTCGTCTACCGGGGATTCACCACATAAAGCTTGTATATAATCGCATTCATGGGAAATGTGGCTCGATGCTAAAAACTTTTACCCCATAATATTTATTATTACTTTTTCAATTATAAGAGAAAAGAGGCGAATTTACCTCGTTGCTCTGGCCACTGATTGCTCCTTAATACTGGAGAAGTAGGGCCGAGTTAACTGCTTGTAGCTGACCGGTTTGCTGAAGTATTACTCTGTCTGGGGAGTAAAGGACGCGGTCCTTGTTGAATCGAGTTCCTTGGCTTATATCCGTTATTTCAGCTTTAGGATGTGGTGGCGTTCGACCGGGACGGATATGATCACATATTTGGTTGAGCACGAGCACCTTGGGAAATTTACGCCCATAAGAATTATTTGAAATGTT
Source organism: Rhysida immarginata (assembly GCA_023313115.1). NCBI lineage: Eukaryota > Metazoa > Arthropoda > Chilopoda > Scolopendromorpha > Scolopendridae > Rhysida > Rhysida immarginata. The sequence continues at coordinate 637,625 of JAHWFO010027632.1, read as the reverse complement.
CAATAATCTTATCTCACTTATATGTCCAGTATGCGTGATGGTCTTTTCCACAGGATCTTTTAATGAAGTCGGAACTTGACAATGCCGAATTCCTTTCGCTAACGTCTGCTTCGAGCTTCTTCTGTTGTCGCAGAATAACTCATCGTTCGAGACGGCCTTTAATTTGAAAGCGCTGCTGGACTGACCAGGAATCCCATCTTCTGTCACTGGCTGAGTGACTGTCTGTCTCTTTGGTGCGCCTCCTTGTATTCGTCTCGTCGGGATTCTGAGGTGCACCTGCGCACTCCATCCACCAATCAGTTTTTCTGAAATCGCCCTCTCTTCTCCTGACGATTCTTTTCCCCAGGCAAGTGGATTTCTGCTTGTAAGAAGGCCTTGTCTTCTCATCCGATGGCCTTGCCTTCTCTCGACAATGAACCAGGCCTTCTCTTTCACTGGCCGTGTTCAAATCATCATCCAGATGATCTGACACTTTCAGTAACATATTTTGATTCATACTTACGGAAAGTGCTTCCTCATCCTTTTTCGTGCATATTCCTACAGTTTTATGCGGATCAAACCGAAGGCATGGTCTTTGGATATAACACAAGCCCGAAATTGTGAAAAACGAAGCAGCCATACATTTAACAAATCCACGGTCACTCGTGTTTTTCCCAGAACTATAGTGGCTGCGAGCTCTCAATTGGCTTATTTACAATAGGATACGGAATCTACCTTCTAATTTACACTGAGTGGCCACTTTTTTAGAAACACCCCCAGCAGCTAATAACAGCATGAATTGTCCGCTGGAAGCATTGTTCAATTAGCTACTGGAAGCATTGTTCCGTGATGTTTGTCCAACAGCATGCAACAACTGCTCCCTGTAGATGCTTATTGATGGTGGTGGATGCATGCCTCGACTAACCCGTTCCAGCTCATCCCAAAGATGTTAGATTAGGTTCAAATCCGGGGACTGTGGTGGCCATTATGTTGAATTCATTATCGTGCTCCTGGAACCAGTCCATGAAGATATGAGCCTTGTGACACGTGAAATTGTCCTGCCGGAATTATTTTTCCCATGTGGGAAACTTAGTAGCCAAGATGGGAAGAACGTTGTCGGCAACAATGTTCAGGTAGCCCTGACCATTAAGGCGTTGTTCTACACGTATCAACCGATCAAGAGTATGTCAGGAAAACATTCCCAAGACCATTACAGAGCCTTCACCAGCCTAAAAGTTGAAAACTAGACAGGAGGAGTTGGGGAGTCCATATCTCCGTGCTGTTTATTGACTCCTAATCCTGCATCGGCCATCTGCATGGTGCAATAAGAAAGTGGATTCATCCGGCCAGCAGACCTTCTTCCAGTCTTCGATGGTGCTGTGTTGGTAATCATGGGCAAATGGAGACGTTTTTGCGGTTTTGGATGGGGATCTAAGGTACCTGGATTGGCCGTTGGCTGTTGTAGCCCATCCTTGCCAATGTACGGCATGCAGTGCATTCCGAGATGTTATTCTGCGTTTCAGTGTTGTCCTCCATGGTTAGTTGGCGATCGTGACGTTACTTTTCTCATCCAAAGCTACAGGTTTGTCTCTGGGTGTTTGTTTTTTGGTTGTTTAACCAGTCCTAGTAAACCCTTGAAATGGTTGTTCGGGAAAAGCCTAGAAGACGTGCAGTTTCGGAAATACTCAGCCCACCACGCCGGGCACCAAATATCATTTCGCCCTCAATGTTCTCGCTTTATATTCGTACCCACTGTCACGACACCAACTGATACATGGTAATTACCATGCCAACGGATTTGCATAGTCATCGGTGTTTAATCAGCTGACCACTCAGTGTATCAGGTAAGGAATTATAATATACGCAGTGGGAATGTGTGTATGCAATTAATAACACAGACAGGTAGATTTTTTTTGATAAAGGATTTTATTAAAGGAGAAATTACCCACTTAAAAAAGTAGCAAAATACAAATCGTATCTGACAGTTAGTATAATTTAATGGAATGAAATACTAAATATGATAATCTAATTAGCCCTGAATTTAAGTCCAGGCAGCCTGGCCAGGTAAAGTTTACATAACTTAAACAACAAAGTTAGAAAGACTTCAACTTCTTGTTTGCTGACAAAATAAAACTATTAATTACGTTATCTGTTTGGCGACGTACCGCGTTTAGAAATATGAGAAGCACTGCAACGAAAAATGAGGAAGAGAGCATAAATTTATGCAATGAGTATCTGATCGCAATGAGGGGCAACGAGAGCGAAATTAAGAGTAAGAAAGACCTAACTTCTATTAGCTAGGCATACGCAGCCAAGTTTTTCTTGAAATAAAGCACTCAGGACCCACGTGGTTATGATTGGTGTAAGGTAAATTTGTTTTTAATTGATTTTTTATGATGTCTAGAGTTGGGTTGATTGGGATGTTGTCATACATGGCTGTTATATTTATGGTGTAAATTTTGTCTTTGTTATCTAGTTTCATTTATTCTAATGTTTGTTTGGCTTGTGTTGAATTTTTAATTGTATAATTAAAGTTAAAAAAAATTTTTAAATTATAATCTAAAAATTTTGCTAGTTAGTAAGTTGGCGATTTTTTTTTTGTTAATGTTATAATCCTTATGGGGTTTCCTTCTTTATGCATTTTTATTACTCCATAAATAGAATTTTGTGATGTTTCTATTGGAATAAATGTTTTTGTTGTTGTTCATCAATTACATTTTCTTTTTTTAATTCTATTATTTTCTTAATAACGTGTTTTAGGAATTTTAAGGATTGATCTTTGTTTTCTAAAAAATCTTCAATTTACAAACTAACAAAATTTTTAGATAATTATTTAAAAAAATTTTCAACTTTAACTTTACAATTAAAAACTCAAAACAGCCAAACAAACATTAGAATAATTAAAACTAGATAACAAAGATAAAATTTACACCAAATATATAATAGCCATGTATGACAACATCCCAAGCAATTCAAATCTAGACATCATAAAAAATAAATTAAAAGCAAAATTACCATACACCAAAATACTAAAAATCATACAAGCATAAATTTATGTTTTACCAACAATCAATTAAAATTCAATTATCACCCATACTTTCCAACATCTATTTAAATAACATTCAACACAAACAATATATAAAAATATGGATGAGATATGTACTTAATATCCAAATCATTACAAACAAACAGTAGAAACACTAATATAATTATTAGAAGAAAGATATCCTTTAAAATTTACACACAATAACAAAATCAACAACCAAATAACATTTTTAGATTTAAATATTATAAAACATGAAAATAATCTAAATTTTGAAATATATAAAAAACCTACAAAAGGAAACAACATATCACATTACTTCTCACAACAACCTACACAACAAAAAATTAACACTATTAAAAATTATATAATCAAAGAATAAAAAATCTCACATCCTCAAAATACATTCCCAAAAATTCATGATAAATGGCACAGCCAGGAAAGTGCAGTGGCTTTCAACCAAGCTTAGTTCCAAGCCTACTCTCTTTCTAAGCGCACCACTCAAAAATATGGGAAGGCGGCGACGGCGTTTGCTTTGGATTTTCACAGCCTGCACAAGTTGTTTCAATGTCCCCACAGGTAAAAATCTAATAGTGAAAGGTCTGGGGAATGTGGTGGCCAGAGGACCCCGCCTGCCAATCCAATTGCCCATGCAGCCATTGACGGACATTAAGTCCATAGTGTGGTGGTGGGCCATCCTGCAGGAAAAAACTTGGGAAACTGCTATCATCAGTCAACAATAACGGCAACACAGTGTTCTGTAGCAGTCGCAGGTACTCGTCAGTATTTTAATGAAAATTAACCTAATGAAACATATCCCAATGTGCCCGACATCCCACCACAACATAACATTGACATCGCAAAGATTTTGGATAGATGTCCAATGAGGGTTCGTATCGTTCCAATATTTCATGTCCTGATGGTTTACCTCACCATGCACTTAAAAATTTCTTCATCATTGAACATAATCTTACGTGCAATTGAAGGATCCAGTCGACAGATTTCCAGAGATCATGTACAGAACTCACGACTGCTGGAATCATCCTCGTATAGTTTTTGCCGCATCTGAACTTTGAATGGATGCCACTTGTTGGTACGCAAAATCCGTGCTATGGATGATTGGCTGAGTCCACACTCAGCTGCGAGCAATCTTGTGGTACGTTGTGGACTCTCTTCAAATGTTGCCAACATCTTCTCGTAGCCTATGAAAGATTTTCAAAATCTGTTTTTGTCAATCGATTACTATGGTTCATCAGACGAACCATTCACAGATATAAAAGAAATCTGTTTTCGTGCTCTAATGGTACCATTATAAACCCACCTAGCAATTTTCAATGCTAAGATATAGAAAGGAATACATCAATACTCATAAGCGATTATAACGTTTTTAGTTACTGCTTTCGCCAATTTGATAAAAATCGTTCAGCGTATGAACCCTTTTAAGATCGCTGTAATCTTTACATTGGCACGCACTCAATGGTACCCTTATCACACCCTTTAAAATTTTTAATAAGATATAGCAAATAGAACATCAATCAACTCGAAATGACATGTCATGAACGAATATATAAGAGTAGTTTCATGTCCCCCATGCCACACCTGTGAAAAGCTTTACTGACATCGAGAAATGCCAATCCGCAATACCTGGAAAGGTTCACGGGAGTGCTCAGGTCTTCTACGAGCCTCCATATCTGCATCTGACATAAGTAGGCGGCACGAAATTCCAAACTGATCTTTCCGAAGTAGATCATTGGCGAGACAGTGGTCTTGGAATCTGACAAGGATCGTTTTCTCCAAAATTTTAGACATCGAGGGGAGCAGACTAATAGGTCGGTAGCTCGAGGGGATTGCCGGGTTTTGTCCCTGCTTGGGGATACTCAAAACAATAGATATTTTCCAAGATGCAGGGATGTAAGAAAATTTCCAGCAGTCGCTAATGATATCGGTGAGATAGTCAATAAAGTCCTTTGGGAGATTCATAAGGTAATTATTGCTCACCTAGTCTCTTCCTGGAGTCTTCTTTTTTTTCAGTTTACTTATGATGGTGGCGTTGTTCTTCGTTAAATGCTGCAGGACTTCATCAAAGTTGAAAAGACCATCTTCCACGCGCTTGAGACATGATTAGGCTCTCGGGATTGTTTATGGTAGGAGTAACAAATTGCATCTGCAATGACTCATGCCTAGTCCTGATCAGTTTGCACATAATCACCTTGTGGTGTGCGGAGTGGAGGAAGCGTATCATTCTTCTTCTGTAATGCTCTGACTATACTCCAAATGGAATTGTCACGAGCCGACAAACTTTTGAGTTTGTCATTCCGTCAAACGTCGCGAAGCTGTTATCTCTTCTTGGACTCTTCGCACAAGCCTGTTGTACTTAGTTTTTAGCCAAGGTTCACGATAGCGTTGCCATAGTCTACGGGTCCTGTTTCTTTCAGCAATTAGGCGTTGGATTCCAGGAGTGAGTTGGATTCGATGAGGAGGTTTATTCTATGATGGATAGTTACTAGCTTCTATGGCACTGTTAATACGTCTAGTGATGTCTTCAACACGTTGGTCGATGTCCTCCGTGCAGTACGCAACGTCGCGATGGCAACCATGGTCCTTAACAGTAACTTTGTAGAGCTTCCAGTCTTGATGATGTACGAGTTCTTCTCAGTCGACATTTTCAAATTTCAACGCCACAGGCTTGTGGTCAGAAGAAAGGTTACCAATCGTGAAGATATTGTACGGTTTGAAGAAACCCTTCAAGAGCGAGATGTCCAAAACGTCACTAGTAGGAGAGTGGTCGCAGAAGTAGGTGTCCTCCATAGGTCCAGCAGCGATAATATCATCTTTTCCTTGTATATACCTATTGAGAATCATGCCGTTGTAGTTCTGCGTTCTGGAGTTCCAGCTTGGGTGTTTGGCATTTAGGTCACCAGCCAGGACGACTGGAGTGTCACCACGGAAGAGTTGATCAAGCTCGCTAACGTCAAAAGAATGTTTAGGTGAATTGTAGAGCGCCACAAACTGCAGTTCACTAAGGGAGACGTCATTGATAATGACGGAGGCCGATTCCATAACTGAATAAGATTTGGAGACTAATTTTTGATGTTGAATTCTCTTCTTAATGATGATCGCAGCGCCCCCAAAAGCACATCCATAATTTGTAAAGGCTAGAACACCCTGCTTTATAAGCATTGTCCTCGAATCAGGAGAAATGTATTCATAGTAGGATACAGCTCAGGTATTCAGCTCTGATTGGTGTGTTTACTCCACCAAGAACGTATAGTAGAAATTTGCAGTTACAACTGTAATTGAGCTGATATTGATAATATGAATGAAATGAAAATAATAAAAAATAAAAATAAAATATTAAAAATGAACATAATAAAATATAATAATGAAAAATGGTATGGTAATTACATCAAGAATGTATAGTGGCAATTTTACAATTGAATATTGAGCTAATATTGGTAATATGAATAAAATGAAATAAAATAAAAGCAAAAATAGGAATATATATATACACAATCCGTTTAGAGCTAATATTGTTAGATAATATTGTTTACAGTGTCTAGTATTGGATTTTTGTCAAAGTTGACTTGGTGGTTTAATAATTTATCCTTATTTGTCTTCAAGTGTTATCTCATAATTAGTGCTTCATAGGTAAGGATTTTTCTAGGGTCTTTAATGATTTTTAATAAGAACATTATGTCCTGCATCGGACCAAATTGGTGTTTGTTAGAGTTGATATGGTCGGCGAATGTTGACTTATGATCCCCGTTTATTCAATATCCCCTGTGTTCTTGGAATCTCTCTCTGAAAGTTCTTTTTGTGCATCCGATGTAATAACAAGCACCTGAGAGATATGTGGGTTTGTATACTCCACTGGTTTTATATATATCTTCTTGTTGGCTATCCACTCTTACTTACTTACTTACTTTTCAAACCCGCTTATCCGTTAGGGTCGCGGGGGCAGCAGCCCTATGGAGGATCTCCAGCGATCGCGATCTTCCGCCATCAGGCGCATGTCCTCCCTGGTAATATCCAAGCGACTCGAACCCAGATTCTCCAGGTAGTCTAGCCACCTGGTTCTAGGCCGACCCCTTGGTCTCTTACCCACCGGCTTGGAAAATAACAACTGCCTAGGAAGACTAGTTTGCGGCATCCGAATCACGTGGCCATACCAGCGCAACTGAGACCTCTCAATGCGGAGAAGTAGCGGCTCAACACCTAAAGATTCCCTTATTGTATTGCTGTACACTCTATCTAGTAGGGTAACACCTGCAACACCTCTCAGAAATCTCATTTCGGCCGCTTGTACCCGCGATCGCACTCTTTCGGTCATTACCCAAGCCTCATGACCATAGGTGAGAATGGGGACAAAGATGGATTTGAAGACGGAGAGCTTAGCTTTGTTATTCAGCTCGCGTTTCGTTACCACGGATCGCCACAGTTCACGTCTGACACAGCTTGCTGCACCGATCCGAGCATCCAATTCTTTCTCCTGCCGTCCATCACTCGTGAATGCAATCCCGAGATACTTGAATTTCTCCACCTGTCTCAATGAGGCTCCACTAACATGGAGAGCGCACTGAGCAGGCTGTCTTGAAAGGACCAGAACCTCGGTTTTAGCCACACTGATCTTCATCCCAGCTTCTTCACATTTGGCTGCAAGCCGGTCTAGTGCATGCTGAAGGTTCGTGCGAGAAGACCCAAGGAGGACAAGGTCGTCAGCAAAGAGCAACCTCTCCACCAGGCAGTCGCCCACACAAACACGCTCATCGCCTCCGCTGCCCCTGTCTATCCAGTCCATAAAGATAATGAACAAGATGGGCGACAGTACGCACCCTTGGCGGAGTCCAACACCCACGGTGAACGGTCTTGACTTAATGCCATTTATCCGGACACACATCTCAGAGCTTTCGTACAGAGACATGATAGCAACCAGTAATTGCCCATCCACTCCATACTCTTGCAACACTTGCCAGAGCTTCTCCCGAGGAACCCTGTCATATGCTTTTTCGAGGTCCACAAAGCAAGCGTAGACCTCTTTTGCATACTCCCAGGATTTCTCAAAGATTTGCCTTAGAGCAAAGATGTGATCCGTCGTGCTTCGGCCAGGTCGGAAACCACACTGCTCCCCTGACAGTTTGGAGTCGACTATTTCCCGACTTCTCTTCTCCAGACACTTAGCGTACACTTTCCCAGGAATGCTGAGCAAAGAGATGCCTCGATAGTTGTTGCAATCTCTCTGGTCTCCCTTTTTGAAGATAGGGATCACAATTCCTGTCTGCCATTGCTTAGGGGCCTGTCCAGATATCCAAGCAACCTGACACACTCGAGTCAGCCACAGGATACCATCCTGATTTAAGGCCTTTAACATCTCGGACCGGATTTCATCATCACCTGCAGCTTTGCCAGTCTTCAGGGACTTAATTGCCCATCTGACTTCTGTTTCAGTGATACTACCGTGACTATTCTCCGCTCCAAGGTGCATCTCGTATGTCTCAGTTGTTGTCGTCACCGGATTAAGAAGAGATGCAAAGTATTCCTTCCACCTATGCAATACGCTCTCCTCCGTTTTCAGAAGCCTCCCATCTGAACTCTTAATAGTTTGTGATGAAAGAGACTTCTTTCCACGGAGGCGGCGCACGGTCTGCCAGAACACCTTGTTTGCCGAACCATAGTCTGCCTCCAATTTCTCCCCGAACTTCTCCCAGGTCTTGGCTTTAGCTGTTGATACTGTCTTTGCTGCTGCTTTTCGCGCCTCAGTGTACCGCACTCGGCTCGAAGTTGACTTATTTGCAAGCCATAGCAAATAGGCTTCCTTCTTTGCCTTGACAGCTTCTTGGACTTCACCGTTCCACCACGCAGTCCTTTTCTCACCGCCCTGCGCCACACTCAGCCGCTTACAACCACAGCACAATGCAGCCGAAGTAATCACAGCAGTTTTAAACAACTGCCACTCCTCTTCAACAGTACCACGATCACTGGGAAGTTCTTTGAAACTTGAAGATATGTTATCTGCAAAGGTCTTCCTCACAGCTCTATCCTCCAGTGCCTCCCATTTGATGCGCCAAGTTTGTCTGAACCTAGTATTTCGCTTGGTTGGCATGGATTCAGAGAACCGCAAAGTGCAGACAACAAGGTGGTGATCAGTTGATAGTTCTGCCCCTCTTCTCACACGAGTATCCAACACTGATCGGAATAAGTCAGCTGAAACAATTACAAAATCAATCAGTGACTTCTGGTCCATTGCATCCCTGTACCAGGTATACTTATGGACATCCCTGTGCTGGAAGAAGGTGTTTCCAGGCTATCCACTCTTGGATTTAAAATATGCTTCGATTTGTTGGTGGTCTTGTACGCAATTCTTATGCCTTTGTTTTTGAATATGTTAGTGATTTTAGTGACTTCTGGGCCCGTGAATGTGAAGGTAGCATTGAAAATTATTAAAGGACCTAGAAAAATTCTTACCTATGAAGCACTAATTATAAGAAGACACTTGAAGACAAATAATTGACTTGAAGCTATTAAACAACCAAATCAACTTTGAAAAAAACCCAATACTACACACTGTAAATAATATTATCTATCCTATTTTTGCTTTTATTTTATTTCATTTTATTCAAATTACCAATATTAGCTCAATATTCAATTCTAAAATTGCCACTATACACTCTTGATGTAATTACTATTTTTCATTATTATATTTTATTATGTTCATTTTTAATTTTTTATTTTTATTTTTAATTATGTTCATTTTATTCATGTTATCAATATCAGATCACTTACAATTGTAACTGTAAATTTCTACTATACATTCTTGATGTAATTACCATAATGTAAGCCCACCAACCAGAGCTGAATTGTATCCTACTATGAATACACTTCTCCTGATTGGTTAACATTGCCTATAAAGCAGGGTGTTCTATCCTTTGCAAATTGTAGTCGGTCACAGTTCCTGAGGATGAGGTTATCTCGAAACGTCGTCGAAGGCTTATTAAAAACCCTATCTATTGCTATTCCTGAAACTTATTTTTTATTTGAAGAAATCAAGCTAAAAAAAACGCATTAAAAGGCAATAGTAATTTCTAAATTCAGTAGATCCAATATGAAGAAAAGAAGAGAAAATAAAACAGTACTATATAATTTTGGAAAGATTATGTGTCCTGATTTATAATTGTAATCCTTGTTCCAAAGGGATTTATGAGGCACACATCAAAACACAATAACTGTGAAGTCAAACATCATTAGGCAAACGGACTTGTATCTTGGAATACTCTACTTCGAGAAGTAACTATCTGGATCTTTTAAAAAAGAAAAGTGAAGCCTTACGCACATTTATATAGGCTATGATTAAAATGCCTACCACATCATTGATGAATAACTTTTCAAGTAAAAGGGAGACCAATTGTCTGAGTCAAAATTCTTTTGAAAAAGGAAATGTCCATCTCAACGGAATAAACCAAATTAAAGTTAAGTTCTTACATATTGTTGATTGGAGAAGTGTAAATAGTAGAAATACTAAGCGGAAAGCATCTTTGTTTGCTGGGCTATGGAAGGTTTGATGTGGCTTGAAGATGGTTGGCTGCAGAGAAGCGGTGAAGAATCTTCTGTGATGTTTGGTTTTATGAATTTAGACAACAATACCTAGTCACACGGCTAGCATGCGATAACAAATGAATGTGCTGTCTCATGCCACATACTTGTGCAAAACATATGAACACTAATAAAGCCTACCATAACAATGTATATAAAAGAAACCATTATAAACAAAAAAAATTAAATCTTTTGAACGAAATATTATTGTCACGTGTCAAAGTGTCAAGAGAACGAGATCGGGATGATTTGAATAAGGAAAATAAAATAATTTTATTAGCGTAGTTTCTTTACACGTAGTGGAAATAATAAAATGAATCAGAGTCCAATGAGAACTTATCATTCACTCAAAAGTCAAAGTCTTTAAACGTGAAGGGCCTGGATAATAAAAATGTAAGGTCAAAGTCCAGAATCGGTGAGTCTAATGAAAGTTCTGGATCAGGAATTAAGTCGCAATAACGTAAAATCCGTTCCGTCATCGCTGAGGAAGAGAACGGTAGGAGGTGCTGGGCATAGCACGCTGACTATCCGTTATGGGCGTCGAACGAACGAATGGAAGATGAAATCGAGTGGAGTTCGCTGCACACTCGCTGAGTAAAGTAGACGACAACATTGGCAGGAGAATTGAAGGGCAATGATATCTGCGTAGCAAGACGACAGAAGTCACGCTGAACCAAAAAGATGCTACTGCCAGAAGAAGCTGATATTATACATTGATGATTTTAGAGGCTTCAAATCAACGTCGCTTCTCGAATATGAACTTAAGCACAAAACATATATATCATGGAGACATAATTAACTGGAATACGTGGCTCTAGTATTCACTTCACAGATAACGAAATCAAAGCACACTTTATCGTTATGGAAGAACACAACTGAATACAAAATTCACTTTAAAGCTTCCAAACCTTAAGCGAGAAATAAATATTATCAAAGCACTGAAGCACAAACTTCACTGAAGTTGCTTTTACTTCGACGAAAAATATTCTAGCATAACAATAATCTAATATTTGCATCAAATAATTAAGAATCACATATACGCATATAAGTACGTCGCACTCCTGTTTTAGCAATCGTAGACAGCACACAAAAAATTCCAACGATGTAATTATGTATACGCTGGCGTAACGGGACAACCCTTGAGTGAAGCAATTACTCGCCCTGGCGCTCAGACGAAAAATCTCCTTATGAGAAAAAAAAAAAAAGAAGACACAGTTGGCGGTGCTGAGTAGACCCTAACAACGGCAAAAGATTACTCGTTGATACGACAAGATTAATGAAGCTTAATACAAAAGTCTACAGTGCTAATTCGTTTCGAAGAAAGCAGTTCAAAAGAATCAGGAAGATTGCACTTACATTCGGCAAAAAAGAATATTCCTTGCTGGTAGTGCGCACAGCAAAACGTTTGTTTGTTGGCGGAAAATTCCTCTAGTTCCCGCGTCAAAGTACTCCAAGGCCACGGAGTGATAGAGTTAGGGTCTAGTTCGGTATCGGAGAAAGCAAATCGAACCGAACGAATGTCTATATGGGTATCGCAGCTTATCAATGTTAAGTGGCTGAAAGCAACAACGCCTACCTGCCGGTACAGTCGTCTCGACGAGTTGCTGTCGGAGATTCCGTCGCTCTCTGCTTCTCGACTTAATTCCCTCGCTGTGTCCATCGTACGAGAATTATTGTGCGCTGCTCGACAGTTGGTATGGCTGATGCTATACCTAAGAGCTCATTTAATGCAGGCCCGATGAGGTTATGAGTACTAGCCAGACGGCCTCGTTACCTACGCGCGTGTCACTGGGCTGCTCCTTTGTCTCGTCGCGTATCTGATTCTTACGTCAAAACCTCGCCTCATTCGGTCGTCGTTCCGTGCTCGCGTCGGTGCCGAGGTCGCTGCTCGAAGCACTTGTAACAGCGGTTTTACTTCACCCATACGAGTTTTCGAAATTCCTCTCGAAGCGATTTCGAGTGCTGAACCGTCTCCTATCGGAAGCCTTTTCGTCCGCGTGCTTTCTCCATTCATACTGATTTCTTTCTGATGATCTCTTTGTTCCTCGTGGTTTTCTCGGATTGCTTGAGAACTGCCCCTGATGTCGTCGCTCGTCACGGAGGTTCGAGCGCGTTAGGATTTTAGAGAAAGACTCGTGACATGCTCTTCCCCGGTTCAGACAACCGAGAATTGAAGGAAATCCCTCCTAAATGGTGACTACTGCTGAAGGCAAATCTATAGAGGGCGTTAGCGATGAAATTGTCCGCCGTCTTTATGTACTCAATAGTGATGTTAAAGTCTAATAAGTGTTGAAGAATCGAGGCCTGCAGCTGGGACAGCTTGGGCTGCGTCAACAACTTGGAGGCCGACTGATTATCAGTGTAGACTACAGTAGGATTCTGGCACATGATGTGTCTCCAAGTTCTAGCAGCGTGGGCTATGGCCAACAGCTCCTTGTTGTAGGCTGATAACACTGTCCAACAATTTTTAACTTTCAAAAAATTACTACGCGAAGAGTAGTTGACTTTTGTTAACTTGGGTGCACTGATTCCGAATCTGCAAACCTTTTTCCTGTTTCCGGGTCTCAATTTTTGGTAAATCGCATACTAAAATTTTATAATTTCTGTAAATTAAGGCGTTTTAGACCAAACACTATAGTTTCACTTAATTATTTAAAATGAATCGAAATATAGATTATAAAGTTTTTTGACGTAATTTGATATTTTTTGCTTATAAACCTTTGTTGTTACACATACACAAATATAACAAAAATTATCTGGATTGTTTTTACAAGTTCCTTTAGGCATTTTCATTTAATCAAGTATTATTTGTAGCTGAAAATAAAAAAAATATAAAAATTGTATATTTAAATTATATTAAGTAATTTTGAATCTTAGGTGTAAGTGTCAAATTTACATAAAAATATAAAAATTTCAATCACGATTTACGAAAAATCGAGACGTGATAGGCAAAAATGAGCGTCATTTTTTTAATGTACGCAAGAAATTACCTTAGAAACGGTGCTTCTCTGTTCAGTAATTTTTTTGTTGTTGGACAGCGTAATTGTTCCTGGTGTGCACAAAATCGGCAAGATTCGTATGCTAATGGGAATAACTTAGACCCGTATTGTTGAGTGGCCACTGCTCCAATGGCTACTGCTGAAGCATCACACATCACGTGTAGTAGCTTCGTAGGGTCGAAGATCTTCAATATGGGAGGCTTAACGAAGGCTTCTTTAAGGCGTAGAAAGGCGCTATGTTGTACTGAAGTCCAAATAAATGGCTCATCCTTGCAAAGCATGTAATTTGGTACAAACGCCCGATAAAATTGGGCCGTTCCTAAAAAGGCTCTTAGCTGTGTGATCCTTGTTGGTGTAGGCCAGCCCCTTATCGCCTTCGTAATCCATTCTTCACATGCTCTCTCTTGATGGTTAATATTGAAGCCCAAATACTGGACAGACCACATACCCAACTGGCATTTGTTCCCTCGTAGAAAGAAACGACTGTTTCTTGATCGCTGTAGGACCTGTTTTGTAATTTGATTAAGTTTCTTTATAGATTTGGCGTACGCCAGGACGTCATCGAAGTAGTAGACGACCCCTCTGTTGATGAGGTCTCCCGGTACTTCGTCCATAGCTTTGGCGATGGTGGACGCGGCTCTCTTCATGTCAAAAGGTAGAACATGATATTCATAGAGTCCAAATCGAGTTTTGAACGCCGATAAATGGGTAATGTCTTCCTTGAGCCGAATTTGATGATAGGCCTGGAGTACGTCGAGTTTAGTAAAGTAACAGGCTCCACATAATCGATCAATTAATGACTCTACTCGTGTGATCGAGTAATGATTGTCCTTTGACATACGATTAAGTCGATGATAGTCAATGCATATTCTTAGTGACCCATCTTTCTTCTTAACGAATAGCACTGGAGAAGCATAGCAAGAGGTGGAAGATACAATCAATCCCTTACCTATGAGGTCTTCAACGGTCCGCTGTAATTCGTCCTCCTCGTCCTTCGATAACGAGTATAATTTATAGTTAACGGAGCTGCAGTCTGCTCTAATTCGACGTCATGTTGTGTACCCCACTTCGTAGGTAGGCCAGGGGGTAGCTCCTCTCGGAAAAGGTCCCGGAACTCTGCAACAAGAGGTTGGCATGATGAGTGACCAATAGTTATAGTGGTGTTAGGTTTTTCCTTAATTACTAGGCAAAACGTACTGTCGTGATCTCCTGAAGCAATCAGTTGATTAAGCTCCTGCGCTGAGATGAGTAAATTTTTAGTTTCTTCCTCCCATTGTGGTAGCCACGTTATCTTAGCATCTTGTTGCATGCCGCATCGTCTTGCTCTCCATTTGAAAACGATATTGTTGTGGTCCATCCATTGGACTCCAAATATTACGTCAAAGTTCTGTAGCGGAAGCACATTCAATGTAACTTTTTCTTTGTACCGCCCGATTGTGATCGGGACTAATGGTGCTGACTGAGCAACTCCTTGATTAGATGACAGTTCTCATCGCTGTGCTCTTTACCATTCGTAGATTCAATTGCTTAGTTACCCGTTCGCTTATGTAATTTTCTAGGGTACCGGTATCCATTAACGCCTTGAGAACCTGATTCCCGATCTTTACTTTGATGACGAATAGCTGCCTTTCTTTATTTCGATATATAGCATTAACGGGTCGTGAGGAGGACTTCTTGTCCTTTTGTTTATGTTTGCAGTCTCTGCTAAAGTGACCCTTGACTCCGCAGTTATAACAGGTGACCTTGCGTTTTGCAGCGTCCTTGGAATCCCTTGCCCTGGGTTTCCTGATGGTCCCTAGTAGCATAGGTTCTGGTTCGTCGGGAGAATTGTCGAAATCGTAGGCTTTGAACCACTTTTCGAGTTACAAAATTGCTTGTTCCACAGAGGTACAGTCACACAATTTTATTTTAGCTGCCAATTTCTTCGGTAGCACCTGTATGAGGAAAAAGAGTTTTTCTGATTCCGAAGAGTCGGTGAGACCGTTGATTAACCTTCAGAACTTCGTAACGTAGGTGAGGACATCATTATTTTTTAATTTCAGCTTTTGTAGATCAGTGTGACGAGTTAAATGAGTTTGCTCCCGGGTAAAGGCTCTGATGAATGCTTCCTTGAATTGAGCTCATGTAAGGAAACGACCGTGCGCCAACCCTGCATACCATTCTCGTGCTGCACCCTTTAAATGGCCGTGCACAAACCAGATACACTCCTTTTCCCCTAATTACCTTGTGCCAAGCTGTGGTTACAAATTCATTGAGGAATATTTCGGGATCTTCACCTTTCTCCCCTGAGAAGGTTGGGAACTGTATACTATTCACTGCTTGTTGTGCTGGCGACAGCATCAGTTGTTTCAGAACGTCTGTTAGTTCATGAATTGGTGTACGAGCTTCCGCCATATCGAAACTATCCGATCACTTTTTTTTTGACCGGTGACACAAAAAAAAAGTCCAAACTGAAGGCACTTCAGATAGGGTTGGTTGGGCGGGAAAAAAAATATTAGCATTTTTCCAAAGTCCAAGTAACGCAGTCACAGATTGGGGCCACACTGCTTCCAAATATCAAAACCAAGGTCATATATCAAAACGATCACATCTGTCACGTGTCAAAGTGTGAACAGAACGAGATCGGGATGATTTGAGAAAGGAAAATAAAATAATTTTATTAGCGGAGTTTCTTTACACGCAGTGGAAATAATAAAATGAATCAAAGTCCAATGAGAACTTATCATTCACTCAAAAGTCAAAGTCTTTAAACGTGAAGGGCCTGGATAATAAAATGTAAGGTCAAAGTCTGGAATCGGTGAGTCTAATGAAAGTCCTGGATCAGGAGTTAAGTCGCAATAACGTAGAATCCGTTCCGTCATCGCTGGTGAAGAGAACGGTAGGAGGCGCTGGGCGTAGCACGCTGACTATCCGTTATTGGCGTCGAACGATCGAATGGAAGATGAAATCGAGTGGAGTTCGCTGCACACTCGCTGAGTAAAGTAGACAACGACGTTGGCATAAGAATTGAAGGGCAATGATATCTGCGTAGCAAGACGACAGAAGTCACGCTGAACCAAAAAGATGCTACTGCCAGAAGAAGCGGATATCACACATTGATGATATTAGAAGCTTCAAATCAACGTCGCTTCTCGAATATGAACTTGAGCACAAAACACATATATCACGGAAGCATAACTAACTGGAATACGTGGCTCCAGCATTCACTTCACAGATAACGAAATCAAAGCAAACTTTTTCGTTATGCAAGAACAGACACTGAATACAAAATTCACTTTAAAGCTTCCAAAGCTTAAGCGAGAAATAAATATTATCAAAGCACTGAAGCACAAACACACACTTCACTGAAATTGCTTTTACTTCGATGGAAAATATACTAGCATTACAATAATCAAATATTTGCATCAAATAATTAAGAATCGCATATACGCATTTAAGTATGTTGCACTCCTCTTTTAGCAATAGTAGACTGCACACAAAATAATTCCAACAATGTAATCATGTATACGCTGGCGTAACGGGACACCCCTTGAGTGAAGAAATTACTCGCCCCAGCGCCCAGACGAAAAATCTCCTTATGAGGAAAAAAATAAAGAAGACACAGTTGGCAGTGCTAAGTAGACCCTATCAACGGGTCGAATTAATCCTCGTTGATACGACAAGATTAATAAAGCTTAATGCAGAAGTCTATAGTGCTAATTCGTTTCGAAGAAAGCAGTTCAAAAGAATCAGGAAGATTGCACTTACATTCGGCAGGAACGATTATTTCTTGCGGGTAGTGCGCACAGCAAAGAGTTTGTTTGTTGGCGGAAAATTCCTCCAGTTCGAGCGTGAAAGTACTGAGTCATAGAAAAAGGGAAAACTCCAAGCCACGGATAGATAGAATTAGGGTCTAGTTCGGTATCAGCGAAAGCAAATCGAACCGAACGAATGTCTATATGGGTATCGCAGGTTATTAATGTTAAGTGGCTGAAAGCAACAACACCTATCTGCCGGTGCAGTCGTCGAGACGAGTCGCCGTCGAAGATTCCATCGCTCTCTGCTTCTCCACTGAATTCCCTCGCTGTGTCCGTTGTACGAGAATTATTGTGCGCTGGCTCGACAGTTGGTTCGGCTGAAGCTATGCTTAAGAGCTCCTCTAATGCGGGACCGATGAGGTTATGAGTACTTAGCCAAACGGCCTCCTTACCTACGGGCGTGTCGCTGGGCTGATCCTTCGTATCGGCGCGTATCGGATTCTTAAGTCGAAACTTCGCCTCATTCGGTCGTCGTTTCGTGCTCGCGTCGGTGCCGAGGTCGCTGCTCGAAGCACTTGTAACAGCGGTTTTACCTCTCCCATACGAGTTGTCAATTTCTCTGAAAGCGATTTCGAGCGTTGAACCGTCTCCTTTCGGAAGCCTTTTCGTCCGCATGCTTTCTCCATTCGTACTGATTTCCTCCTGATGATCTCGTTGTTCCTCGAGGTTTTCTTGGATTGTCCGAGAACTGCCCCTGACGTCGTCGCTGGTCACAGAGGTTCAAACGCTTCAAGATCTTAAAGAAAGGTTGATTGACACGTGACAATTGTCAGTTAAATATTTCTTAAATAGGGAATTAGCTAATTCTTGATAAAAAAAAATCACTGTACATATAAATTTTGGGTTTTTTTTAAAAAAAAAGGTACAATTGTGATAGAAATATTTACGAATTCTTAAATGTACAATTGTGGTACAAAATTCTTAAAATATTTTTAGAACATCACACCATATGAAACGATGTTTCATGTCTATGTGTTTATTTCTACGTTAATTTCCTGCCTAACCCCACGAAATTGCAAAGGCACTTTTATTGTTTGTAACAATTTTGACTGCATCACTAAAATAATACAAGGAGTTCTTTTGGGTTTACAATCACTCATTTGAAACTTACCTAACACCTCATTTGTTAAAAATAATTTTCAACCTAAGAAATTTGCTGGGATGCTCATGTCTCGAATTTTGGAATCATCTGAAAGTTTTTGAATGATTCCTTATAACATTTTTTGTTGTTGTAGGCTACCAGCAAGTCATCAATATGGAATAAAAGTAGAACTTTTCCTTTTGTATTTGAGTGATAATACATGCGTTCGTCAGCGTTTATTGCTTAAAATCTAACTTTGTCAGCTCGGCATTCAGAGTATCGTTCCATAATTTGCTAGCTTACTTCAGAACATATAAGGCTTTATTTAAATTGCAGGTCAATTTGTTACTTCCTCCATTACTAATACCTTCAGATTGCTCTATTTAAATATCATCTTTTAATTTCCTACTAAGAAAAGCTGACTCAAAATCTTACTGATTTAATTTCAACTGCTGGTTTGCTGCTACAGATAAAATTACTCTAAGGCTTGTGGCGCTTGTTATTTGGGAAAAGATGTCTTGAAAACTTACCCCCGGAATCTGCGTGCAACCTTTAGCTGCTAACCTATCCTTATATTTTATTCCATTCTATGCTTTTTTAGCATAAACCCATTTTGTTTTTATGCCTTTGGGAAGCTCATTCAAATTGTAAGTATCATTTGAATCTATGGCTGTGATTTCATCATTAATTGCTTTGTGCCATTCATGTGCATCATCAGAAATCATTTCCTCGTGAAAGGATAAAGGGGTTTCGGATACTAAATGAGCACGTTGATTACCAAAAAATTACGAAGGACCTACGTGTCTGCTTGGCTTTCCTCCTCTCGATGCAACTTGTACCTCTCTACTTTGGATCACTTGCATTGGTCGAGCCTTGTGTGCTTGACTGACGTCATCATCTTTTTGCACCTCTCTGCGTTGGATCAATCCAATGGCTTGAGCCTGGTTTGCTTGGCTGACGTCATCATCTTTTGAATCTGCTTGGCTATCTTCCCTCCATAAGAAACGCATAGCTGCATGAGCTCGATCTGTGCCGATACCACTGTCATTTGATCCCACATCGAATTGCGCATCTCTTCATAGCAATAAATCATTGGTTTCATGCTCCAAGAATCATTAACTTGGTAGGCTCTGATTGTAACCCAAGAAAATGCACTTTTGCTCCTGGTGCAAATTTTCTTTTCCTTTTGTGCTTGTGCACATGAACATAGGCAGTGCAACCAAAATTCCTTAAATACTTTATTGTTGTTTTTATTCTTAAACCATAGATCATAGGGTGTCAAATTCTTGATCACTCACGAAGGACTCATATTTTTGACGAATGTGGCTTTGTACGCAGCTTCACCCCAGAACTGCATTTCGAGATCAGCATGCTGGGTGGTTTATCCAGTAACTTTCTATTTACTCTTTCCGCCACTCCGCATTCACGGAGGAGAAATTTGATGCTCAATTCTTCTAGAACTTAGATGTTGGTCCATTTCACGACTTTTGAATTCACAGTCAGTCTTTACAAGCTGTAAACACTCAGCTGATCTGTGGCTGGCATCCACGCTGTGGAATGCATTTCTTGTATTTTTGCAATGATACAAGTTTCACATTTTTTACTTGGCACAGATTTGAATAATTTTTTACCATTTTTGTTAATCACATCTCTCATAGTTTCAGCACTAGGATACGCCATGGTCAGTAAGTTACACGCCGTCTTATCATGCACATACAACAATAATCACTGAAAAAGATCTTCTATATGAGATTATTATTTAATTTAGAATTATTTGAAAAATATGTATAAATTTTATTTAATGATTCTATACATTCAGTGAATGATGTATTTAGTTTATTCACAAAAATATTTAACAAAGAATGTTATCTGATTTTTAGAACATATTTATTTAAAATCACAAATTATTGATTCTAAAAAGTTTTTTACTTTTAGGAGTTTTTTTTTTAATTTTTGAGAAAAATATTAAAAGCTAAATTAAAAAATAATAAAAAGAGACACATTTCCACAAGATTTAAAAATATGTTTTGCATGAATGCACATTTCAACGACTAAGTCATCTTCAGCATGTTATATGAATGAGAAGATTCCAGAATTTTTAACAATTTAAGTGATTCGTTATAAGAATATGTTTTTTACACAATTTTACTGAACTTCACTTGTTTGTGTATTTGTGTGCAAATTTTGTAATGAATAATTTGCTCACTTCCAGACTACCTGCAGATCTGCAACTTTCCCTAATGGTGTCTTATGGATGACAATGCGTGTTTTAGTTGTTAGTTTAACTAGTCTTGCATTTATTCTTCAATAATTTAAAATTTAACACGGTCTATAGATATTCATGGTCATCGAGCTCCATTGTTAAAATGAGGCTAAAGTTTCTAGCTCCCGGTAGGGCGGGAACTCTATTGAAAAGTGGCGCTGCATGTACAATCTGCCCAACTGCGCCTGCAGCGCCACCCTATCGGCAGAAAGAAACTTTACTTTCGTATTCAGTTTCAATGAAAATCTCTATCGCTGGTTGCGGTCGGAATAGTGCGATCTATGCGGCACCTGGCGCGATCTGTTTTCCTTAGCTTCTGGAAACAATGGAAAATGGCCGAAGCTCGATGACCATGATATTTAAATTTATTATGTATACAGTGCAATCATGACGTAAAGACTGCCTGTATTGTTGTTTATTGTTATCGTCGTTAATTGTCATAACTAATTGTTGTTACTTCGATCATGAATGGTAGGAAAGTTGTTGATTGCGACGTCAGGTCTTTGTGGAGAGGATTGTTTATGAATAGCCAGTGTAATCTATTGTAAGCGCTTTCCGCGATACAGACGCAGCCGATAGGCAGATTTCCAAGGTTTTTTGGTTTTGTATTTATCAGATAGGAGCTTGTTTTTTCTTTTAAAAAAAGGCTAAAGAGAATATAATAAAAAAAAATAAAAGTAAAAATTTTAAAGCCCAAATTTTCACTTTAAAAAGGGCAGTAAAAAAAATCTAATTTTTTAAAAAAAGTAAAAATTTGATGGCTTCTTAAATATTAAATTTTAAAATGAAAATGCACAGTCCAGTCAAATTAGGGTGATCACTGATCAGTAGCCAGAATAACCACAGACAGCTTCAAGACGGCAGGAAGAGAGTCAATAAGTTTCTGGAAGGTATTGACAGGGATGTGAAATCATGCCGACTCCAGTTCTGTGGCGAGCTACCAAAGGTTGCGCTGTGGAAGTTCCACGGCACGAACACCCGATCAAGGTTGTCCCATAGATGCCCTATAGGGTTTAAATCCGGGGAGTTTGGGGGCCAGGGGAGTCCTGTAAACGCATCCTCGTGCTCGTCGTGGCACCATGGACAGTGCACGCTATATAGCACGTCGCATTGTCCAGCTGGAAGATGGCATCTTGCTGAGGAAACACAATCTTCATGTAGGGGTTCTGAAAGGACAGATGCATCAATCAATTGATCCATGATGCCATCCACAATGATGAGTGCACCCAGGGAATGCCATGAAAACATTTTCCCAGACCATAATGTTGCCTCCTCTGACCTGGATCCTCGCAACACGTGTTCCAGGATGTTCGTTTTTTGGCGCTGAACGCTCTACACGCCATCTCCCATCTGTCCGATGGAGCAAAAGCCGTAATTCTTCGGAAAAAGCCACCTTTCGTCACTCTGTGGCTGTCCAGTTGCGTTACTGGCGTGCAAATGTCAGTCTTTTTCGCCAGTGTCAGCATTGTTGCATGAACCAGCCGTCTGCTGCGAAGTTCCATACGCAGTAACATTCGCTGAACTGTCGTTGAGGATACACGTTTGGTAGCCCGCTGGTTCATCCAGTTGCACGTCTGTTCACTTGAACGCATCTCTGTAACCATCGGTCACCTCTGTTATCTATGGTCTCTGACACCCTTCCAATACCCCTCACCTCTGATACTGGTATGTACTTTCTGGACATAACCATTTTCCGCTGATGTTGAAAATAGTAGGTGGTCACATTAATGTGACTGGACTGTGTTCTACATAATAAAATAAACGTGCCACTACACTTTTACCTTTCTTTTAAATTAGATTTTTACTTTTTTCTGCACTTTAAGGTCAAAGTGTGTGCTTTAAAATTTTTATTTTATGTTTTTTTTTAATTTTTTTATTGTGATGATAACAACAGTTCTCGGGACTTATTACCGAAGTAAATTAAAAGCTATTTCTTTCGAAATAGACAGCAATGTATCAAGAAAATTTAAGGCAAAGATGGGCTTAATATTAAAACATGCCACTTGAATTATTTTCAGTTCTGCTGCAAACTACAGTAACACAAGAAGCAGTACGATTTGGAAAGAATTAAATCATAAACAATACATGTATTACATCTTCTGCCACAGCAAACAAAAGCGGTAAAGAGATTCGTTTTGGTAAAAGAGGTAATTTTGACTATAATTTAAGCTACAGTGACATTGCCTATATAATTATATAAAGTTTTTCATTCGAAAATGAAAAAAGGTAAACGGCCTTAACTTTCAACCTACTGATCAAAGTATATAACCAAGCAATGTAGAAAAATAGGAGGTTGGCATAATTTGTTACAACCCAATATGTCCACTGCTATGTGTTAGGCAAAACTGGAACCAAAAGGAAAATTCAAGTCAAGCATCATCAAGATTCATTATATCATCGCAATTTATGATGTATTGGTCGAAATTTCTCCACATCATACTATTACGAATTTCGGCTTTATACGAGTCTACATTTCAAAGCTTGAAGCGTCATTGTCCACAAATCTTTCTGTTCATGAAACAATCCATCCACAGGAAAAATCACTTGGCATACTAGGGTAGCCAAGAAAGTAATGCACCATAATTTTATTCTCCGTCCCCAACAATGGTACGAATGCAAAACTTGAGATATGCATTATTTGAGGTTTTCTGAGTGCTCGCGCAAAGTTTCCGTTTCTTGCAACAGATAGTGTACATGCAGCAATGGAACAATCAGAAGTGAGGTACGTTACGAGCAGCAAGTCGTCATTGAATTTCTCACAAACTTTTATGTGCAGTTTAAGGACCATCAGCAGTCGACAGAAGTATAGTTAGTCGCTGGGTACAGAGGGTGAGGACATCAGAAAGCGGTTTGGCAGAGCTCCAAGATTTTTCCGCGGTCGAGGCGGCCATCCTCGGCTGTCACGCCCGACAAGATGCAGCGTGTTGATGCGCTCATTCGTCAGGAATGACGCAGAACGACTCGGCAGTTGGCGCTGGAGCTGTCTATCAGCAAAGGAAGTGTGGGTGAAATCATACGTGCTCTTAATTACACACAAGAATACACAGAGTATAAAAGACCGACTTTGATGAAACTTTCACTTTTGTCCACCTAAAACCAGCCCATGAGGACGTCGGAACACGTCACGAAACAGGGTTGGACAGGATTACGCCATCCACCCTACAGTCCTGACCTAGCGCCCTCAGACTTTCACTTGTTTGGGCCATTGAAAAATCCCATTCGTGGAAGACATTTTGAGGATGACGAAGAGATGATTTGCACACTGAAGACATGCCTGCGTGAACAGAACAAGGAAGGCTATAAAACAGGGCATGCACGACCTTGTGTCTCGCTGGAGGAAGGCTATAAAACAGGACGGATATTATGTGGAAAAATAGGAAGTGTACAAGAAACATCATGTATAAGTTTCATTGTGCACAATAAATAATTGTTGAAGAAAAAAATTATGCGCATTACTTTCTGGGCTCCTTCGTACTTCAGAACTTTCTCCCACAAACAGAAGAAATTGTATTGATGGGATCATTTTACCAAACGATGAAGCCCCTCTATTACGTTCGTGATGTATGAATCCTATCTTCAACAAAAATGAATGCTACTGTCACAAGACGTGGGATTTGCAAAGCTTATTCATTATCCTCAGAATAAAATGTTACTGATCAAAGGGTTGCACGAAACATAGTCACGAAAAGGAAGATCGTACACAAAAAGGCCAGGGAATAGGCTACGGGGGCCTCATGGACAAAGGAAGAGGAGCTGGGAAGAATAGCAATGAGTGGCTTTAAGTGTGCTACTGGCATCATTTATCTTCAGGAGTGCATTTATTCACAGAAAAACAAACCGGTGACGTCACAATTCCAAGGAGATTGCTAAAATCCGAAGCACTAGCTAACCAGCAGAGCACACAGGAGCAATTGAGTCCACGCTGGTGCCACGCAGTAGTCAGTCAGGCCATTGCTGTAGATGCACAGAAATAAATTATTGAATTTAGATATTTAAAAAACAATTGAATCATATATAATGTATATGAATATTCTCAGAAAATTTGAGCAGTCAGGTAATATGATCCTATTTGTAGAAGAAAGTAACCAGATAGAGATTGGGATGAAAAAGAAAATAAGATAATTTTATTTGCGGAGAATTTTACACGCAGTGGAAGGTAAAGAAAATAAAGGAGATAAATGATGAATTGTCATTTACTCGCGTCCAAGTCCGCCCAATCGTTGGTATGAGTTCGTCTTATCAAGGTGCGCAGGGTGAAATCTCTCATCGCTAAAGAAGACAATACATTCGTTAGAAGTAGATTCACGATGCACTTGAAATTGGTTCGGAAAATTTAAATGGTGCGTTGTCGGC
Source organism: Rhysida immarginata (assembly GCA_023313115.1). Classification (NCBI taxonomy): domain Eukaryota; kingdom Metazoa; phylum Arthropoda; class Chilopoda; order Scolopendromorpha; family Scolopendridae; genus Rhysida; species Rhysida immarginata. Next base: position 612,523 of record JAHWFO010027632.1, on the reverse strand, counting down.
TAGTAGTGGCTGGACTTGAAGAAATACAGTAGTGTCAGATGATTTCTCGAAGAGAAGAGCGTCAGATGACGTCGGGGG
>JAHWFO010027632.1:591128-602486 GCA_023313115.1 Rhysida immarginata | reverse complement strand
CCATGATAGTCGAGGTTCCTGGTTCTAATCCGGGTCGCAGAATTTTTTCTTCCATTTTTCAATTGAAAAATCAATGCCTTGGCCTTTTTTCCCGTTTACACTTTCTCCCCCCTAACATTCTTTTTCTACTTTACAACGCTCTAATTCGTTCCTCGCTTACCTATGGCTTACTATTCTGGGGCGCAACTACAAAATTCAACCTATTGCGTATATTTAAACTCCAAAAGTGGTTTTTACGCATTTTACTCAAACCTCGAAAACCTGACCAAGTTTCACACTTATTCAACTCAAGAGGCATAACCCAATATACCAACTCTACCATATTAACCTTCCTACCTTCATTTACAAAGCACTCAATAATCACATAAATACCTCCCTCCCCCAACACTTATTTGCATCCATCATCAGCCACCCTTATAACACCCGCCACTGTAACCCCTTCCCAGCCCCCCTAATTAAACGAACCTATAAACTCTAAAGTATATCAATTGCTGGCAACAGACTCTGGTCATCTTTACCTCCAGACCTACGTTCTTATACAAATGTCTACACTTTCAAATCCCGATTAAAAAAATACCTTCACCTTACCCCCTGCCTTGTAAGGCATCCTTTTATCATCTTATATAAGTTCATCAATTGTTAACTCACGTTTTCCTGTACCCATCCAGGGACTTACCTCGTTGGCTCTGCCATACCGGCCCTGGATGGTCATCTTGTAACCTACCTATAACATATCTCAAGATTAAATAAATAAATAAATAAATTATGCTTCTGCTTTAAAATTTTTTGAATAAGTTAATCATCCAACTTATGATTTCGTACGTTTAAATTTTATGAATTCAATTTTCAATTTAGTAACTTTGCTTACTAAACACACCCTCAGTCCTTAAAAATCACGTTACATTAATCGATTAATAAATTCAAAAGTTTCGAAATTAAGGTGAAGAGATACAGGTGACTTAAGTTTAACACTTTTGAAATGTAAACTTTTTGAAATTTTACTTAAAAGCTTAAATATAAACTTTTAAAACAACTAAAAAGACTGAAAGTCTTCAATTTATAAATTCAACTAAAATACATAGCAATTTTTAAGTTAATATGTTTAAGGCTGAAGTTTAAGGCTGAAGTTATTCAATTCCTAAAATTTTCCCAATTAAATAAAATCACATTAATAATAATTTAGTGTTTTTATTTAATTAAGCAAATTTTAGGAAATGTATAATTTAACCCTTAAACTTTGATTTTAACACTAATAAAAGTAAATTTTGCAATTAACCATTAGCCAAAAGTCCCACTGAAAGCCTTTTAGGACATTTTTCAGACATAAATTTTCATATCAAAATTTCGATAAATAAATGTAGTGTGTGTAGATAAATTAAAATTGAATTTATTTTGTATAAAAATAATTGTTGTTATTATAGTAATTGATTTGTTTGGGGCATCTTAAAGATATCTTAAAGACGTCCCTTAAAAGACCAAGACCAGAATGGGATATTAGGACCTTATTAGAACGTCCTTAAGATATCGTGTGCTGTATGGGGAATTAAAAAAAAGAGAAAAAAGGATCGCGCCGACGCTCTGACTAATTAAGCCATTGTTGATTGTAGGCTTTGGCTTAATTTTTCATTTATCATTTAAATTCACTGTCATACTAGAGGCAGGCAGGCAGGTTCACAACCTGTGAAATTTATGTTTTGAGGATTATAGGTATTCTTGGAAGAATGGATACATTCAAATCATTCCATTTTATATTGGTTTGTCTTAACTAATTAATTACCTCTTTTCTGGAACAAGGTGACGTTCATCCATGCCGCCACCTTCCCATCACCGAGTTTTTAGTGAGGTTGTCGACAAATGCCCTCAATTTTAACCAAAGACTGTCGCGACGATGCCGAGTCTATGCATCAAGGTTTTGTATAGAGCCAGCTGTTCTCTTATTTGAGTCCAATTTGGATTACATGTAAATGTGATGAAAAGATCTGGATTCCCGAACTTGGGCACCATGGCCATTGCATCCTGGTAGTTTTGCTCCCGGTAAATGGGGTAGGTTTCTGCTTTCATATTAAAGTTATCAGCCTGATTGTGAACGAAATCCATTAGGCCAAGTGGTAAGCTTCCACTCTCAAAGTCTTCCGATTTTCTTTCACACAATATAGCCGGTCTGCTTCAATTTTTAAAACGCGTCCACAATATACTGCTAAGTTTTCCCACGTGCAACACCGCATTAAACAATCCAGGCCTTTCGTATAGTTTGTAGGAGTAAAAGGCTAATATGCTGACTTTCGTCGCTTCAGTGCTCCTGAATTTCATCTTTCAGCATTCTTCTCCATGAGAAAACTGCAACGGGTAAGTCATTTTATCACCAGTTCGGAAACAAAATCGACATATGTTGTCAGTTGTTCCCCGTACTTGGATAGACGCATAAATCTCGCTCAAATGATGGTTGGTTCTCCATCGTCAGCTCAAATGCTGCCAATACCTCATTGACAGTTGGTAAATTATATCTTCTGAGATCGTTCTGTATTATCCATATTTGAATGTTTCCTGTTGAATGGCCCGAGGCATCCTTCATCGCTTGTACGCGTGCAAAAGTGTTGTTGTTTATGATATTCCTGTGAAATTTATATTGTTTTGAGGATCAGAAACGTATACGTTGAAAGTCTGAAGGCAAAAGAAACTCGTGCACCAGTATATACAATTCTGTCCAGCTATAAACAAAAAAGAATTGGTATAGCCACAAAGGCATTGATGATATAACCATTAGATTAAGCTTACATTAAACTTACTCACAAAACAAAAATCCTATGTAGTGTATTCTACATTTGAGCATCATTTCATTTACCTTGAAAATATACCTCAGTGTTAATGTACAAATAAATAGATACGTGCTAATTATTTTATAAAATTTCACGGAATACACAATGAAAAATATAAGTATTAGGATCATTTGAGAAAATTTTTCCTTGCTTGGAACACAATCTGAACTGAAATCTAAAAGCCTGCTTTGTTTACCCGAGGCATGTCAACAATGCAGAGTAAACAATTTTTGTCAGCTCCGCTTCCGCAATGGCATGCCTTGCCAACACCACCTAGATTTTGGTCATCTAAAGATGTTGTAACAATGTATGATGTTTCCATTATCAGGCCTTCTGTCTAGGAGGTGTTGGTCAGGCATGTTAACAAAGCAGATTGAACAATTGTTGTCAGTTCCGCCTCGTGTACCACATCAGAATTTAGAGAAAGAAATATTAACCCAGAGACAAATGAAAGAAAGAGACCGGCAGTGACCTCCCCTCTAGTGGTGTCTTCGCGCCACCATATTGGGACTGGCAAGAAACAGCTGATCGTCCGAGGCAATGCATGTGAATCAATTGGTCATTTTCAACTGCTATGGTCATTTCAGAACAGCCTTATAGGGGCCGCAAATTTTGCCTCGAAAAGGATCTTTAACGTGCACCCGGCAAAGGACTACACGGGACCAACAGCCTTACTTCCCTTCCGAAGGAAGTGCATGATCTCAGGATTTTCCCTCTAAAAAAATTTTCGTCATCCTCGGCCGGGATCGAACCCGCGTCCTCGGGCATCCGAGGCGATCACGCAACCACTGAGCCACCGATGTGAATCGGTCGCAAACAATTATTTTTTCTAATATCTACCTAAGATATCTGGATGAATTTATTAGGGGACCACCAGAAAAAATTGCACTATTAAACAACAGAAAAATCATCCAAATAGGTCCATCTGATAAAAAGTTTTTTGGTGATAAATAAAGTTATTCTTCCGAATAATGGAATAAAATCTTATGTGGATAGAAATAGTTAAGTAATAAACTAGAGGATACTCTTTTACCCTTGTTGTGGTAAAAGAGTATCCTCTAATTTATTACTTAACTAAAGTTATTCTTAAACATAAATTAAAAAAAAGTTTAAATGGAAAAGGAGGAAGAGATTATACAATTAATTAGGAAAATTCTTCTTTATAAATTATAATTTGAAAGTAAATAAAATAAAATATACAGTTCATTAATTATAATCCAAACTATTGTTGATTTGTATGAGATGTAGTAATTATAATCTCTCCTTCTAATAACTAACTGGACCACATTCTCATACATATTGCTCAAATCGTTTTTTAAAAAGAATCAAAACTTCCGTTCATAAGTAATTATAGTAATTATAGTATTACTTTTTATAAACGCGTGAATCATTAACCCAAGCCTCGTAGCCAACGAAAAAGACAGGCCCTGAAACGGAAAGTTCACCTGATCTTCTTAGTGGAAGCAACAATGTAACCTTGTTTCCAACAAACGAAAAAATCTAATATACTAATTCTCTTATACATCTGTCCGTCTGAGTCAATGACGTATATTAAAGAAAGACTCCGAATCCTATTGTTAACAGCGGCAAAAAGTGAAGCAAATTGAGCCATGATAGTTCTGGGCAGGAATGAGCCGTAGAGTAATTAGCTGTCTGGCTGCTTTGTTTCTGAAGATTTTGGGCCTGAGAAATAATTAATTCAAAACCATTCCTCAAAGTTAAACTGCGTACAACTGTAGAAACAGACAAGAAAAAGGATCAGGAATCATTTTCCACAAAAATAAATCAAAAACACGTAACTAAAATGAAAATACGTTACTGATAGACAATCGAAACGAATTGAAATTGAAACCATGATCGAAAAATTGTTTATAAAATATAATAAAATACTTCAAATACAAAGTAAATGAAAAGATAAACTTATCAGTCCGTGATCGGCGTGTGAAAGAATTATTAATCAGCTACTCTCGTGTTTAGCCATGTGTTTTGCATCATCTTCACTCACTTTCGGCCATGACAGTTCTGGGCATGGAGCTTCCCAATTTGCTTCAAGTTACAACAATAAGATTCGGAGTCTATCTTTAATATACGTCATTGGTCTGAGGCCAACAAAGAAAGTTACAACGATCCGTCCAAAGCCAGGGATTGTTATGTGATAAGATAATACTCTTAAGGACAGTATTTTTTGAATAAGAATAGGTAACCAGTCGAAATTTTCACAAAGTATGTGTTATGGCAAAATATGTGTCATTTTGGCAGATGACAGATTGTCTAACAAATAATAAAAAATGTAAAAATTTTTTTTTCTTTTTTTATGTTTTTTAGTTGTTTTTTTTCTTGGGGGGGGGGTGCTCAAGAATAATTAAATCAGAGATATTTCAGAAAAAATGCATTCAAAAAAGTTTCCTTTATTTTCATTTGACCTTCTTGAAAAAAAATTTCCATTTTTCAAACGGGATTTAACCCCTGTATTTATCCAAGGATCACATTTACATCAACATTGTAATTATGCAAAGAGTGCTCTGAATACTTCTTTAATCTATACACATTCACTATGTAATTTATTTCCTTAAAGGAAAAAGGTTTTGAATACTTCAAGTTAATTTTATCGTTTTCAGTGGAAAATTTTCAGTCGTTTTAGTCTCTTTTTAGCCCAATCAGGAATTAGACCAATCGGAATTTGGACCAAACGGGATTTAGACTAATCGGGATTTAGACCAATCGGTATTTGGAGCAATCGGTATTTGGAACAATCGGAATTTGGACCAATCGTGAATTGCAGCAATCGAGAATTGGCCCAATCGGTATTTGGACCAATTGGGATTTAGACCAATCGGCGTTAGACCAAACGGCGTTAAACCGATCGGCGTTAGACCAATCGTCGTAGACCCATCTCTTTTCTCCCCTCTAATTCACACCCTCGTAACTCTGACTCCAGTGAGCCAATCGAAAGGAAACTAAATAGTGAAGTAGGAAATGCCTATGATAAGCCGCATTCCGAATTTCTTTCAACCTTCTACGTCATAAAAAATGTAGAAAATATGAAGGGGATAAACGGACATTGTGAAACCAGTAAGTGTTCCATTCTTCCGCTACTTAATGTATTTTTAAAAAAGAAGAAAAATATATTTCTAAAAGTCGAAGTAACAATAAAATAGATGAAATAAAATGTTTTAAACACGTATTATTAAAGCAGAAGAAGCTAGAAAGTTAAAACCAAATATTTTATATTTACTTCCAAATAGAGTTTATATATACAAGTAGAGTAAACTTAGTAAAGAAAATTCCACGGCCTGGACTCGAACCAGGAACTCTGGGTATACGCCTCGATGCTCTAACCACTAAGCTACCGCGGACATGGAAGCTGTTGCTTTCAAACATGCCATATGGGCATAGGTTAAAGCTCCTTGTTCGCAGGACTATCTTTAATATTAAATAACAAATATTTTTTATAATAATAATATTTGGAAAAATATTTTATTCATAAGAAATGGAAGAATCAAATCACTGAGCTTGATAGAGCCTCCGACATAATTGCAAAATTGGTCATCCAATAGTCGAGAAGATACAAGATAGATAAGAGGACGACCCCATGCAAGGTAGATCGACGAAATAAGAAAGGTGGCTGGCGTCAACTGGAAATCCAAAGCTTCAAACAGAGAAGCATGAAAGCGTTTAGAGAATACCTTCATCCAGCAGTGAATTCCAAATTGTTGACTGTGATGATGATGATGGTAAATTGGAAAATGGTCATAAGAGGATTTTTTCATGCCATTACCTCCGATATTAATTAATAAATTGAGAAAAATAGTAAAGAAAATTCCACAGCGTGGACCCGAACCAGGGACCTCCGAGTGTCCGCCCTAACACTCTAACCACTAAGCTACCGCGGACATAGAAGCTATCGCTATCAAACATCTTTACTCTTTTTCTCTATTTATTAATTAACAAATAATGGCGGAGGTAATAGCGTAAAAAAACCCTCCTACGACCATTTTCCAATTATTATTATATACAAGTGTGAAAGCAGAAGGAAGATTTATGAGTTATACTTATAATTTGTACCTATAATTCGGCGACGTGTTTGTTAGGACCTTTCGACTATGTTTTATCTCCGATTATATACAATACTAGCAGTGGTACCCGGCGTTGCACGGGATAATTGCACATGTAGGTGAAAAGAAGGATCTCAAAGGATCCCCATTGGTTAAATAATAACTCAATCAATACAACACAGAGCAAAGGGATTATCTATTCTACTAAAAATACGAAAACCAGGAAGTCTAGGTGACATACCGGGACTTTATCTAAACATTTCTTGACTTGCCTTAACACTGCGGAGCATCACCAGATACTTTAGACGCAACTTTTTCTTGCCCTTGACGTAGAGGCTCTTATAACCTGTTGCTCTATTCGAAACTCCCGTTGTTCAGATGTTTCAAACGCCCATATAGCTTTTTCTGTTTTAGTTGCAGAGTTTCGTTGACCAATACTCGTTCTTTCTCTTTCCTTTCCAGGCACATAAATTTTTGCCAGTCGTCTGGACGTTTGATAGGGAGCTCAAGGGAAACACGCGTGACTCCAACGCTTAATCAATACACGCTGCCTTATTAATGTTCTGTCACTGCATCTTCACTTTATGCTCATTATCAACAATTCTTGGAAACGAACGTTCAATCACCGCATTATCAGCATCGTGGGTTTCCAAAATATACACTTTCCCACAGAGTATAGTCAAAATGTATTTTTAGTAAATGGTTGGATCTGCTGTGATAACCCAGGCGTGTCTCGGACTTTTTTTAGTAATAAATTTTGAAATATCTTAAAAATAAACATATGATATCGCTTAGAATTAATACAGTAAAAATCCTTAATGAAAATTTGAAAAAAAATATTTTAAAGGCTCGCAATGGATGGACCTCTCTCCAAGGATGCCACTGCTAGTCTAAATAATTTCTTACTCACGTAATCTTACTTTAGATATACACTTGAGGTTGTTGAAATTCCCTTTTTTCTCTCGATGTCTTGAATCAAAGCTTGGCCATTCATCTCTTTTTGTAGTCTAGCGATTGCCGATTCTTCTACTGACATGCTTACCATTTGCTCATTACAGCACGGAGCTAAAGGAGTGCTTCCTCTTTCATGTTTGCACTCTTTCTCAATAGTCTGCTAAGTCTCCATTATATCCAGTTACTGATCATTTTTAAAGATTTTCAAGAAATTATTAAGTACTAAGAACTCTCTTTTCTAAGAAAAGCCTGAATAACAGGAATACTATGCATTGTTACAAATTGAAATTTATCTATTTGCACAAATTTTGCCTTTCATTGTTGGTGATGAGATATATATTGTTGATCCCTGCATAGTGTTGGTGCATTGCGTGTTGACACCATTGTTGATACCTATTGTTGCACAAACTTTTCCTTGCATTGTTGGTCATGAGATATATATTGTTGGTCCTTGCAGAGTGTTTGTGAATTGCGTGTTGATACCATTATTGATACTTATTGTTGCACAAACTTTGCCTTGCATTGTTGGTCATGAGATATTTCTCATTAATATGCCCTGCCATAACCATGAATATCGAATTTTTATCCACAATTATTATTTTTCCAAAGCCTGAGGTAGACAGTGACCTTTCTCGTGCTTTGAAGGCCATGTATGCAAAATTTCATCAAGATCGGAATAAAACTGTAGATTTGCATAAGAAACAAACAAACCCAAAAACAAACAAACAAACAGACCCACAAACATCCTTCTTTATATATATAGAACTAGAAGAGGTACCCGGCGTTGCCCGGGATAGTTACACTTGGATGTAAACAGAACAATCTTAAAAAATTAAATTAAATTTTGCAATATCTTAAAAATAAACACATGAAAATGCTTAGAGTTAATACAGTAAAAATTCTTAATGAAAATTCGAAAAAAATCTTTTTAAAGGCTCAAAATGGATGGACTGCTCCAATAATTTCTTAATCAGATAATCTTACTTCAGATCTACACTTGATGTTGTTGCAATTTCCACTCTTCTCTCGCTGTGTTAAAGCAAAATTTGGCCTTTCATCACTTTGGGTAGTCTAGCGGTCGCCAATTCTTCTATTTACTTGCTTCCCATTTGCTCAATACAGCACGGAGCTAAAGGTTTGCTTTCTCTGTCGTCTTTCCACTCTTTCTCAATAGTCTGCTAACTCTTCATTATCTCCAGCTACTGATCATTTTTAAAGATTTTCAAGAAATTGTTAAGTACTAAGAACTCTCTTTTCAAAGAAAAACCTGAATAACAGGAATTCTATGCATTGTTACAAATTGAAACTTATCCATATTGCATCATCATTTTATGTTCATTGTTATAATTCTTGGAAAGGATTGCTTTATCATTGCATCATCATTTTGAGCTCATTGTTATTGGTGAATTGCGTGTTGAAACCATTGTTGATACCTATTGTTGCACAAACTTTTATTTGCATTGTTGGTCATGAGATATACATTGTTGGTCCGTGCAGAGTGTTTGTGAATTGCGTGTTGATACCATTGTTGCAAAAACTTTGTCTTGCATTGTTGGTCATGCGATATTTCTCATTAATATGCCTTGCCATAACCATGAATATCGATTTTTTATCGATAATTATTATTTTTTCGAAATCTGAGGTAGACAGTGACCTTCCTCATGCTTTGAAGGTCATGTATGCGAAATTTTATCAAGATCGAAATAAAACTGTAGATTTGTATAAAAAACGTACACACAGACCCACAGACCCACAGACAAACATCCTTCTTTATATATATAGATTGAAGATGAAAGATCTATCTCAATAATTTTAAATTAAAATAATGCAGTTTTCTTCTATTGCCATATATATTATTATTTTATGGAACCGATACGTTAATGACTTTTTGGTAATTGAAGTAATAATTTAATTGCCTATGTAATTAACTGCAATAGCCTACATGGAACAAAATTTTTATTTATAATAATTAAATTTTGTTAAGTGTGTAATTTGTATTTGGCTTCTAAGCTTAAGTTTTCCTCGATATTTACGTAAACATGCGCCCTTGAAACCGTTTACATAAACCACTTTTAGAACTCCAGCAAAATCACCTTTACTCCGAAGTGATTTTGGCTCAAAGTACACGAGCTAAAACATACGGCGATGGCCTGACTGATTGCCGCCAAGCGCCCGCGTAATGGCGCGGGTTCCGTGTGTTATGCTTCGGATGATCAGCTAGTGCTTCGAGTTTTGGAAATGGTGAAGTCGCCGGCATGTTTGCTGTGAATATCATGCCAGCGAGCCATTAGCGAGCTCGGCGTAGTTTTCAAATTTGTCAGCGCCAGGAGAAGCAGTTTCTCTGATGAAGGAGGAATTCTATGACGGCCTAACGAGAAACTCAACAAGGTGGCTTCAAATGAGACGACTGGGTGTCACAGCGTAAAGCTGTTGACCAGTTTGATAAGCCAGTAGGAAGCCTCGGCTTTGAGGGCTGTTGGCAACACCCAAGCTCATAAACTAGTAACAAAAGATTGTAGAGACGATTTAGATATTCCGATGGTTGTGTATCGGAGGAGGGCTGTGAGAATGTCACAGAAATCTGCGGCGCGCGAGTCTCTCTTAACAAGCAAGGCGGCATTAATTGGCATATGAGTAAAGCAAAGAAGGGATAAACGCCATCTCTTGTCAGTAAATACAAAGTTTCAAATCTATTAAATAAGATTTGTTCATAAGGAAATGAGAATCGAAAGCGGAAAAGGAAGCAGCGTAGTTGCGTGCGCAAGTAAAAACAAGGAGGGTTTTTGCATTTGCGAGTGATAAACATGACCTTGCACTTTTTGACATTCAGCTTTAATCGCCACTTTGTGAACCAGCTCTCGCACTGATGTAAAGCGTTTTGTAGTCGAGTGATGACAGGTTTCGTGATGTAGCTGGGTTTCGTGCCCAGGTCATGATGGACCCGTCGTCAGCAAATAAGTAAAGATTACACTTTGTAAACTTGGGAAAGTCATGGATAAAAAAGTTGAATAATGCTGGCCCCAAGACAGAGCCTTGCGGTACACCAGCATTAACATCGCAGGGTTCAGACAAGCAGTCCCCAACCTTAACACGAAAAGTCCTCTTTGACAGGAAGGAGCGAACCAGAGCAATTAGATCGTCAGGGAACCAGTAGGTAATCATTTTGTAAATGAGCCCATCATGCCAGACTTGATCAAAGGCCTTTTGGACATCGAGGAAAATGAGGCCACCAAACATAGAGAGGTTGAGAGGACCGTTTAAATCAGCAACGAGCCTCCATAACTGAAGCTGACAAGAGTGGCCTGGACGGAAGCCAAATTGCTCACTACGAATGAGGTTGTTTGCCTCGCAGTAGTCGTTGAACCTCTTGAGTATAGTGCGCTCAAGGACCTTGGAAATCATGGCAACAAGCTAATGGGCCTATAACTTGTGGGAAGAGCAGGATCCAGTCCAAGTTTAGGAATGGTGATGATGATTGAGTCCTTCCAGGCACTAGGAAAATGGCCGCTAAGCCAGCAGTCATTCATGACCTT